>JAWQRP010001860.1:0-17391 GCA_033557875.1 Quadriops clusia | reverse complement strand
GTAAGATTATGTGATGTACACGAGTATATCGTAGAATGTATTTATGTATGTGCACTCGGCAAGATGTTTATGCGTCCATGATTTTGAGTTTAGTTTTATAATAAAGTCAGGTTTTTGTAAATTGAATTATTAATCCTATTGGCTTTCCTTGTGGTAAGTCGTTGTACTCTGACTGTCAGTTATATAGCACAAATTTTAAATTAAGGGATACAAATACTTACAAGAAGGGATAAAAAAACATGAAGTGTTAATACAAGTATGAAATCATTATGTGTTAATTTATTTTTTTTTAATTCTTTGGACTCACGTTGGTCAAGAAGAAATTATCTATTAAATTTAATATTGTTCTGTTTTAAAATTTAAATAAAATGTTCTTTCTTAAAAGTGCTTTGTGATTGGTGATGTGTCATGTCGTTTAAGAGTGCACATATATATCATGCATTTTTATGCACTCATACATATATTTAGCGGAAAAAGAAGTTTCCGAAATAAAGCGTGTAATATGTACTACAAATTAAATGAGTGAAATTAAAGATTACAAATACATGTATTCAATATTTTAATATTATTTGCTATTTTAGTAGCTATTTTACTTATATTAATTACATTTTTTAAATTATGTGTATGTAATCTTATAATTGCTGAGATAGCAATTACGATTGAGTCAGCTGATGGCGGATAGAGTAGATGTTATACAATAGAAGAAAACCATACAATCGATACCAAAAGGGTTATCCAAGTATTGTCCGTTGTTACCAATATCTGTTAAATGTGGTAGTCTATTACGTCTACTTGAGTGTTAGTACATTGGTATATGATTAGACAACACCTGTGCCGAGTAGTGAACCTTTTCGTTAACTTTTCTGTTTTTTACTTTTTCATTATTTTTTTAAAATTTGTAAGAACAATCAATGTGGCTCTTTATGTTTTGGCATTTTACAAACTTATGCCAAAAATTGATATTTGCAGACAAAATAACAGTTCTTTTAATGCGATTACTCTAACGATCAATGTAAGACTATCGTAGGGTGTACGTATCTGCAGAAAGTTTTTACAACATGAAAATTTTATAATGATTTTTACAATTAAAAATTTATAATTATTAAAAACACGGAGTAAGACTAATATTAAATTCATTTCAATTTAAATTAATCTCAAATTCAAAAAATATGAAAATATCTCTACTACTATTATGTTCTTCTGTTCGCTGCTATATACATTACTGCTGCATAAATTTTTAGTGAACATGATAATATGTATATGTCGAAATCATAAGATTAAATATATATGTAGGATAAAATTTATGTGTATATGGTAATATGTACACGTGTACATGGTCAGATGTACATGTGCACATGGAAATAAGTATACATGGTAATAAATATATGTGTACATCGCTGCCCGTGATTTTTCACGGGCATTAACTAGTTTAAAATAATGTCTTAGTGAATTAAAACAAAAAAATTGATTAATAATAATTTTTTTCAATTTCTCTCAAAATGTTTTTTTGTCATTATTTAATAATGTAGTGCCTACTACAGTAGGTTACTTATTACATCTGTAATTCAAATATATGTATGTACACATGTACGAAAACAATTACGACCACATTTTACCGCTGGATGCCTCACCGAGTCGTTCTTTGTGTCGTGCAGTGGTGGAAAACGGCTTAAAATTGGCAAAATAGAAATTTTATGCTTCGTCATATTCACTAGTAACAAATGGTGGCGCCGTAACTGCCTCGTATTTCACGAGCGCGAATTTGATCTTGTTAGAAAACAAGAAAGAGCGGGGAAAGTGGCGAAACGGATCGCAACCATGTTTCATGGCAATTGATGCCTCGCACTGAGAACCCGACGCATTTATTGCGACTCCCGTAAAGCCACTGCATAGTGATAAGTATGGTTTCATTTACGGACTTGTGCCTTTGCAGGTCTTTTATTCCGCCTCGGATTTAAGTTCGATGATCTAAAAAAGTTTCCCTTTTGCTCGGCTCCCATTCACCACCACTACACTACGTCTTCTCGAAGGGTTGTTTTCTTATACAGGGCTTAATGCAACTGAATGAACTGCCTTCTATTTATACACTGAGAAACATTTATGTGAAACACAACGATATTTACGGGTGATGCGTTCGCCAACATTATTTTGATAGTATAATTTTAGAATAAAACACTCTTCTTGTGATGATTTATTTATTTCTTTGCCTACATTTTCATGTTATTAAAATAAGTTAAAGTAAGCTTTCAATGTCAAATTTTCTGCTGTTAAAACAAGTATTTTTATAACTAAGTACTGCAACACAATGTAAATTTACTTTTTACACGTCTATTTTTTTAAAAATTAATAACTTTAATAACATTTTGTTTCATGTTTGATGAAAAAACTAGAAATTTCGAAAAATTAGTTTACATTGTATTGTAATAGTTAAATATTTGACATAGAGACGAAACTTAAACTTTGTTATTTCATTAATAGTTAAAATTTTCAATATTAAACTCTAGATAGAACGAGAAAAAATAATTTAATTATCCGAATAATTAGAATTTAGGGTTCATAAGTTTCTTCATTTCTTTATTCTTATCTGTCTTGCTCTCTTTGGGAAAATGACTGCATGAACAGAAACAAAAACAATTAACTCAAGAAGGGTGCTTATTCTAAAAGTAAACTTCGCCAAATCCTTGAGATAAGTTGGAACAAAAAATATTTTTCTAACTTAGTTGAACGAATTATAAATATACAACTCCCATTATTAACGTATTATAATTAGAGTTTCCTGTACCTAGTAGTGTAGTTAAGAGTAAAATCACCACCTAACTTTTAGTCCCTATCTGAAATTTCGGCTATATGATTCGGGCCATTAGGCAATGATGATCTTTAAGGTGTGTTCAAATTTAATTGCAACGGTTAAAAACTATTTTTAGAGAATATTTTATACAGTTCATATAAACTTAAGTATACGCCTGTCAAACTGTTATACTTATTATTCAACCTAATACGTAAATAGTATTAAATTTCTTTAATAAACCATGTTAAATGTGAGGTTAATATAATTTGATTTTGATGCAAATGCATGGTATATTTAATGTAAATATTGTTATATTTCATGCAAACAGTAAGCGCCCAGGCAAATTGAGTTCCGAAGAATTGTACCTATATCCCGCACCGCGCTATTATATCGTCAATTGCAGTGTAGTGTGCCACTATTGTTGGCGTAATGTTATTATTTTAAGGACAAACAGAATTCAAATTTACACAAAGTGTTTTGTATAATACACACAAGAATGGATGGATGGATGGATGAGGTCAGTTCGCGAAGTAAACGCGCAACAAGGCAACCGTCACCTGCCAAATATTTTGACAAAGGGTGTACGGTTATGTCGGAACATCGGGGGCACCCTTTTTAAATTGCAAATTCTGGGAAAACTTGCACGGGGTGAATAATGTCATAAAAAAATACACTACACGAATTGAAGCTCACACGCCGACAAGCGTACAGTAGTAATAGGATGACGGACAGTGGAGGGTTATTCAGACGTTTCCGATTTCCCCAGAGACTTCGTGAAGGAGAAGAGGATGCAGCATAGAGATAGAATTTCGAACCATCGATTTTGCAATGCGGCCTGCAGTTCAAGTCGTCTTGCCCGCACAGGTAACTACCCGGGCTAATGCCTTTAATCTTCAATAAAATGAAATTAAAACTTTAAATTGTGCACAAATATAAAACATAATAACGAGCGAAGCCACGCCGACCTTTTAAAGCCCCTTAAAGAAAAAATATGGTAATACATCTTTGTTACTTCTAGGGGGTGATATATGCGTTTAATATCTTGGGCTAGTAGAATGTAGCACAATCCGCAAATCTTGGGGCGCAATTGCAGTGTTGCAGAATATAACTTGGTTCATTTAATTTTATGTGACCGTAACATTACCCAAATGGGTTTCGTGTTCTCCGGCAAGAATCTTCTAAGTGAATTCTAAATGAACAGCTTTATATTCAATTTCTAATCTTTTCACCCCATTTGACGTTTAAAACGGTGTCGAGATAACCACGGAGGCTAGACGCGTAATTAATTTGAATTTGAGCGGTTATAACTTCCGCCCCCTATTGATTTTATTACGAGCCTGATAAATAAGAAGGCGAAACATAAGTCGAAGTGTTTCATTCTATTTGCCGCGAATATAGGGCCGAGTACATTCGGAAAACGGAACATATAACAAATAGAACGTCTAAAAGCTTGAAAACCGTATCAATCGCAGTATATTGCGCTCTAAAGGTAGTAGTTTGCATATCACTTACACGCTGAATACTAAAAACGAACGTACAGATATGTCGGGAAACCCGTATAATGAATAAAACATGGAACTTAGAAAAATTCTATTTCTTCAGTATAAAACCTAAAAAGGCTTCCTCATGACCTTTCCCGAACAAATTCTCGCATTATTCCGTTGCTGCTGGTGCGACTAAAATTTCAAATTTATGCTAATTGAATCAAAACGTACTTTTACGGAAAGCACATCAGTTTTAAGGTTTTTATAGTATAGTGTTTTTTCAGGGCGACGTTTTCGTTGGGCGTCCGCGAACTTCCCGCTGTTTTGCGCAATTAAAACGCTTTGACATCGAGTTTTTCTTATTAAAGCGGGATCGGTGCGGGTTGCCAGGTGTGACTTCCCATTGTAATAAACTTTCAACACAAACCCTTCACCCTTGCTCTGCAATCTTCAAGAGAGCCTTTTCCTTTAATAAACGCAGCGCGAGAGAAATGGCAAACATACAGGCTGATCCGAATTAAGTGTCCACCATTATCAACTCTGTTATTATTAAAGCTACACAAATGTTGAAAGTAAAACTAACTAGTAGGTTGTGTAGTATTTTAGGAGCTAATTGAGATTATGCAAACAACAATTATTGTCATGCAAGTATGCAACATTACCAAAATTCACATTTTGCTTTTTCAGGATGACATCGATTAACTGCTTATCCCCTGAAATAAATCATGTCAATTCAGGGATAGGTCTGACTGAATAATGGTCGTTATTTAAATTAATGTTGATTAGGTGATGTAAACCGCTTTTAATATACCCAACATTTACAAAAAAGTATTTAACTCTCCTTACCTAAAATTGTTTTTTTCTTAATTTGATAGAAGTTATACTCTCAGAAGTCTCAAATTACTACCAGCAGTGTCTCACATTACAACCACTTTGTCTCTAAGTTGACCTGAAAATAAAAACTGTGTTTTTATAGTTATTTGATTCACAAACGAAAAGCGTCCACTACTACATATTTCACATTCAATCCGGATGATAATAATTTTCCTTAAAACTTCTTTGAATATTCAGCAAACTCAAGTATGTAGGTGAAATTAGATGTGACTTTTGTTCTGAAAACACGCATAATGTTATTGAATGTGAAATCGCTAGCTTTGCAGTAGGCCCCAGGAAATCTGATCTTCAAAAATGAATAAATTGTTGATATCGTAATAACAGTGTTATTAGTTACTCTAAAAAAATAAGTAAATAATATAAATGTTTCAAAATTGAAGTACTAACAGAAAATAAAATTGAATATACCCAGGTTTCTATTTAAAAACATTAAAAAGGCCACTAGTTTACTAATTTGAACAATTGTATATTTTTAATAATAGCAGAGTAGACAAAGGGCTTTTAATTCGAAACAGCCGCTATACCTATGTGCGAATTTTGTAAAATAAACTTCTATATAACGGAGGTTTAGTAAAATCAAAATATCTCCGTTTTATTAGAGTTTAGCCGTGCTTCCAATGCATATTAACAAGCCGTGAATATTTCAGGCAGCATCCACATAAATGGCGAAAATATTAGCAGCTACTTACGCGGCTTATAGTGCAGAGGGGGCGGAAGGAAGCTCGAGCTAATTAATTAATATTCGCCCTGCTAATTACCCCTTTTACCTTAAGTAACGGAGCCTTTATGCTCCTGCCCCACACGTAACTATTAGAAAATTCTCTTAAGAAATTTTCAGGCCCGAAAGTTCCCGTTGACGACAGCACTCGCTCAATTCTTTAAAACATCTGGTTTAGGGTGAAAGATTCATTTTGTAATTTTCAAGTCAAGGCGCTCGGACGCCTGTTGATTAATGTAATTTATAGCTAAATTCGAATTTATTGCTGCTATGTACGTACAAATATGTTCCTAGCAAATATGTACATATACAGGGCCCATTAAAACAAATCGATAATTAACACTTCTAGTAATAAATTAATGAAGTTATAACGAATAATTGACATATTTGTAGCTAGGAGGCTTTATAAATTTAGCGCCTAATTATGAGCGCATATTTTATGCATACATCAAGGGAATTAATGGGGTATATTAAATACACATTACATATTTTCATGGATATGCGAAATTTCGAAATAATAATAATAATAAGCTTAATAGATCATCCTTTGTGGCACTTCTTGAATTTTAGGCTTAAGGTATGTAGATGAGTTATTTTGTTTGGTTTTATAGCGCGAATTCATGTGTACGCCTTTGACGGACAAGGAATGCGAGCCATAAAAGCGTCGCAGTAAATAGCTGTGAAAATGTTTGTAGATAGAACAACGCTATGTGCTTTTAAACCGCTACGCTGAAGTCGAATTGCAGCGATGCAATCTGTCGGACTAAGATAGATAGCGGTGATAACGAGACGGTTCTAAGGGGACAAAATTCTGAACGTGACCTGCGAGCTTCTTGTGTATGAACTTTTTACTTTTAAGAGGCAGAAAACACTTGTAAATCTTAGAAAAACTGGGAAACAAAGGTTAGCCTTTGAAGCCGTTTCTTTGATTTTTCTGCGATAAATTTTAATTATTTTCTCATTTGGAAATGAATCCGGTGGATGGGGCGGTAGTTGCAGTAATGTGAAACGTTGTTAACTCTCCGTTGTGGTACACGGCGAGTTTCCGGTCTGCAGACTTTACTTGTTCTCAATTGGCATGTTGCCTGACTCTGTTATCGAAAACTCATTAATGACAGGCTCGTCTGCCAAGGGTTCAATCTTACAACTGAACTGGCTATAATGGCCGCGCGAATGCGGAGAACGATGAACTTTAACAAAAGCCGACATGTAGTAAAATTATTTATTGCTTCATTACTCGCTCAAACATTACAATTTTAGGTCTTTTAGGACGGCACATTACTGCAACTAGCGTGCTGCCTCCGTATTAGCGACGTAAACGCCGCGCCGGTGTTCATATAGTTCACCGAAGAGCAATGTATAAATGAGGGATGTATAAATAAAGTAGTGAGTTGCGGGGGTCACGTGCCATCTAAAATCAGCACCAGGTTCAACATCAAACGTCTGCTTCATAATTCCTGCATAGTTGAATTCGACACTACTACCTGCTGTAAGTGCACATACCAGCAGCTCAGTCCGATCTTTTGATATCGGAATTATTGATGAAGATCCTTACCGACGGCTGTCTTGTCGGAATCCCTGCTAACTTCAAGCTTAAAGGCTGACGGTAACACGCAGAATGTTAGTTTAGAACTTGAAAATCCTCATCCTCTCTCACTAAACAAAATATCTGATTTGATGCAAGTTAAGTGACCACTATTGTCAACTCTGTTATTATTGATATTAAACGATGTTTTGGCATACTAATAACAATTCTAAAACGACGTTCGGTCATCTTTGGTGATAGAATTGTATGATGACAATGATCGCCATCATAGTTTTAAGTGTCATTTGACAAGATTCTATCTCTTGTGCCTTGAATGCTTCTGTTTGCTTATGAGGTGCCTTGATTATAAGAAATTTCTTTACTTACAAGTGATCAATGAGTTGAATGAACTTATGATGGATTCGTATTCAAAGCTTGTTGAATTATTTGGAAGGTTGCGTCTTTGTCAGTTTACATTCTAAACGATTAATATTGTAACACTTCTCATATTCTATTTTGTTTTTTATCCTTGTCGCTTTTGTACATCTGTATATCCATCAAAGGTCTCTTTAAGCATCTTTTTTTACTGGACTTTCGCTGCCAACCGATTCATGTTTTTATCACTGGTTCCTTCGTGTGTCACTTCCATGATATTATTTACAAAGTCACCATGAAATTCATTACCTTCCAAGGTATCAACTGTTCATCTCAAATTACATCTTCGCACGAAATTACAATATTAATATTAAAGGACTAATAAAAGGCCAAAATAATTGTTAAACAGGTCCTTGAATTTTACTGATTTAATTTCGCGCGAATACTGGCGTATTTTCAGAAATTACAAAAATAAAATATAAAGAAAGACATACATTTCTGAGAAACCACAGGTTTATGTCAATCATATTAACACATATTAAAAAGTATGTACTTTCATTCACAAAAAGTAAGGCACTGATATAAATACCATATCTAAGAATTAACAATTTGTTTTTAATTATAAAATGTATAAATTCTAATTCAATTAGCATTCTGAAATAAACTAAAGAACTTTCACTTTGGTACGATGTGACGTTGACTGGCAAAGAACAAATCTAAATAAAATTACTATGCTCTACTTTTAAATAATGGTGCAACCGGTATATCAGAGTGTCATTGGGGCATTCAATATGTCTGTTATGACTTATACAGTAAACTCTCGATTATCCGCGAGCGGATTATCGGCTTTGCGAATTATTCGCGATCACCTAGAAAACATTTTTTTTCAGTTGTTTGAAGATTCCGCTCATTTTTTTTACCAAAACATGCCAGCTGTAAAATAACTGTGACTGCATGAGACACAATTTCTCAGTACTCTCCTTACCCCGTTTTTCCTTTTGAAAGTTTTTTTCTCATAATATACGTTTATTTTGGTTTCTATTAACTAGAGAACTATCAAAAAGAGCCTGTACTTATGAGGAACTAGATACGGCACTTTTGGAGTCACCAGTACATACATATTATGACTAAGTTTAAACCTAATAAGAATTAAACAATTCATTGTTAAAAGCATTTTTGTGTTGATTTTGCTAATTTGCGGATTATCCGTGAAATTCGCTTATCCGCGATTACCGAGCCACCTATTATCGCGGATAATCGGGAATATACTGTATTTTGAACATATTGAAACACCTAAAAGTTTATCGATATTACAAAATTAACTTTGAAAAGAAAATACAATAATGCAAGTATGTAGGTATTATATGCATTGTATTTCGTTATGTGCCTATTTACATTCAGTATTTTTGTCCAATTACACTATAGGTACTTAATTTTTTCTATAATTCTTACCTTGTTCTCCTTTTTTTATATGTTATTAATGTACATATATTGGCCATGCACTTTTCCTTTTTGTAGTTTTCTATATTCGATATTACGCTAGCATGAATTTGTCAGTTTTGACTAAAAATGAACTTACTGTATTAATTAACTACAATGTTAATACTACTCGAACGGAGATGAATTTTGCCATACTTGTAGGTCAGTGTCTGAAGTTTTAAAACGTAGTAATGAACATTCTTATGTTAACGGTTAAAGTGTTTGGTATCTAGTTTATTTATTAGCAATTCCGGCATATGTATATTATTAACGATCGATCATTTATTACGATTACTGCGTAGATGAATCACATAAGCGCGATAACGTTTTTATACGATTTGTTGACACTTCAACGAGGCCAAAATTTATTAATGTGTAATATCAGAAGGTTACAATTGCTCACATTGATTCTATTGGCGCAAATATGCCATTCTACAGAAGAGATAATAGATATTTCTGGGCGTTCGCAGTTTCACATTATTAGAGAGTCAGCTCCACAGGACAACGTAGCGCAGTCAATAACGGCCTCAGGGTACACCTCTATCCGCTTAGTTATTCAGATGATACGTTATTTGTATCACGGCTGATCTGAGGCATTATTAACAGTGGAGTAATGTCTCTCGGTAATGAATGTAAACTAAATAAGGGAATACATAATGCGGTGGAGAGTTCGGTGCGGGCATGTCTTGTCGCGGGCTGACAGATCGTTTCCTCGCGCATCTCTGTCTTCAGTTTCGCTCGCGTCCTTCTGTCTGCTTCTCTCTCCAGCTCGTCCTGGCATAGGAGAGAAGTTGCTTAACCGCATAGCTCTCCCTGGAGGCATAATTCTGCCAAAGCCACCGCTGCGGAAAATTAAAATGGCAGCACAACCCCTTAACTGCGACAACTCGTCTTTAGTTCGAAATCGTTATGCATACATTATTTCTATGTAACTAGGTTCTATGCGGAATGTCCGCTGGTAGTGCTGAATCGATTTATGCTTCATGTACACGAAAAAAGCACGCATAAAGGGGCTTTCTTTTATGAAATCAAGATTATATTTATATTTATAGTGCCACAGAGGAATTGGAAGTTCATTTTAAAAGAATCTAAAAGACGAAATCAATTGGTAAACATTTTAGTCTTTCCCAGATTTAGAACGATGCGATGAAATTTTCGGAATCTACCGTAAACCAAAGACACTTGTTATAGCGTCATCTTATATGCATGTTTGCATACACGTATAAAGCATAACTAGGGCAGTTCTCGTTAGACTGTCCCATATGTAATTATCTTCATTAATATAACTAGACTTTCCGTACAGCGATGCGAATCAGCATTAGTATTCATCATAATTAAAACATGCCCTGCCTAATAAAGCTTTGCACCTGACTAGACTTTGCAGATGAGGTCGACTCCGTTTCTACTATTATTCCATCCGAAGTGTGTACACGGTTTCGGTTCAAACCACGTTCAAACCCACAATAACAAAGGCCTCGGAACTGTTAGCGCCGAGCATTTGGGGTAAATGCAAATTGGATAATTGGTCAATTTTGAAAGAAAACAAATTATTTACATTAACACGAATGGGACATGTTTTGAATTTGCGCCCATCACTTACGCAAATATGGCAAACAGACAGTCGCCCAATAGGACCAATTTCACAATGGCCAAGAAATTACCATTACAAATTCCTGCACAGCCTTATTGAGGAGGCTTAAGCGTCTTATCCTGACGGAAGTACATGTTGCGGTATTTAGACAAGTCCCAAGTATCAAGAGAGGAGAGGCCGGATCTTAGGCGGCTTACGCGCATTGCCGGATGATCCCGCAGGAGTTCCTCCGGGACGCAGGAGATAGGGTCACATTAGGGCTCCTGGTTAACTCACCAGGAGTTATTACGTTGGAAGGGGGAAATATTATGAAATATGTACGCACTAAGTTTCTTGTAATGCCGCTTTATTCGACGCTCTCCTCCCGGAAATTATAAACTTTGTTTGTGTCTTCATACTGCTTATATGTCATTTTTACTAATAGTTATAATACTCATGTTTTTCCACCTGAAGAAAAGGAAAAAATATAGTGACATAAATATTTACTTCGGAAATATACACAATTCTACAATATATGTTAATATGGTGACATTTTAGTCTTAAGGAATGGGAAGATAGATGTAGAATTCGCATATTTTTTGTTTAAAAATTTTGGTATGTCATTAAAATTAAATAATAAAATTAAATATTAAACTAAATAGTAGTATAAACTTTCTAATGCACATTGAGCGTTGAGAATATGTAAAGTTTAGAATCAATACCGCATATTTGTATACTTGAGTAGGTATTAATGTTTGATACATAATCACCCCTTATAATAAAAAAAAATTGAATTCTTAAAACATGAATCATACACATACTTTCATTTAAAATTAATCTTCCCAACTACTATTGTGAGCTCTATAATCACCAACTAGATATATGCATATTAGGTAGTCGAGGAATATCTATTACGTGCATAGAATGTATGCGTATGGCTTGATATGAATAACAACAACAATAATCTTGATTAAAGCATAACAGAATATGTTCCTAATATGATAATAAAATTATGTTCCGATTGTGCCCCTATTTCATAATGTTTTGGTTTCCCCTCTTTCCGTTCTTAACGAGCATATCGAGTCGGCGTCGCGCCGTCCAATTTCGTTCGAATTTCCAAATGCCTTTGGAATGACTGCAATATTTGAATGGCGCAGAACGATAAAATAAAAAGAGGCGTGCGCTTCCTGCTGCAGTTTTGTCCTTGCAAAGGATAATTTGCATTTAAGCTCCTTGCGAATGCAATAACTCGATGGCATCGGGTTTCATATCTTTGAAGTGCGGAAACTATTATTAGTGAGAGAGTTGGGCTTTGAAAGAAAGACCCTTGGCGGAGATTATATTTCTATATACGCCCAAAATTGTGAATGGAATTATTAAAGGGGATTAAATAATTAAAAGGGAATTAAATTATTAAAAAAGAACAAAACGTTTAAAAGGGACTGATTAAAAATGAACGATTAAAAATGAATGATAAAAGTGAATGATAAAAATGAATGATAAAAATGAATGATAAAAATGAATGATAAAAATGAATGAAAAAAATGAATGATAAAAATGAATGATAAAAATGAATGATAAAAATGAATGATAAAAATGAATGATAAAAATGAATGATAAAAATAAATGATAAAAATAAATGATAAAATTAAATGATAAAAATAAATGATAAAAATGAATGATTAAAAATGAATGAGATTATTAAAAACAAAATGAATGCACTTACTTAGAACAAAAACAATTTTTTTGTGCAAAAACACATGAAAGGATTTGAAGCCGAAAATCTGCCAAGCTTTTGATCAAGTTAAATGACGTCGCTTCGGCATTACAAATTACATTCCTGGGAGCTTTAAACACGACAAACATTACTCCTGTCACAAAGCAGCTAATTGCCAAAATTAATTTAAAGTTAGTAAATTGGTTTTATCTGCCTTAACAAAGTGTAGAGACGTAACCCCGTCGGATCGTCCCTGGAATAGTTGATTCTCATTTCGTACCACTAACTGGGGAGAGATAAGAAGTCCAACAAAAAGAGTGCCACCCCGATAAATATTGAGGTTTCTCCGACCAATGTTCCCTTTAATTTCAGATTAATTCGGCTGCCGATCCGATATCCGGATAGTGTTCTTACTTAAGGCATTGGCAGGGAATAATTAGATTAAAATATTTCTGTCATTAATCGTCGCACGGGGCAAAATAGAGAACCGGTTCCCTAATCAACCCACGTCTTTCTCTTAAGGTGAGATTCAAACGGACTCTGCTGAAATTACCATATAAATTGAATCTGCACCGCAGTTTTGCTCGATTCATACTGTACCCTAACATACATAGCCTGTGTTCACTCACTGTTCGTGTACCGTTAAAGACTTGGTATTTTTTTAAAGACATTTTTGCTTTTATTTCTTATTGTTGCTTTGCCGGAATTTCGACCGATGTTTGCAAGGCCACGTTCACAATTTAGATAGTTGATAAATGGCAGTTCACGTCCACAGTACCCACAAAACGTACAGTTTTATTAGGGTCATGAGACCGCGGTGCAGAAGCTGAGTAGTTTTCAAAAATATTTTCCAATTTCACGTGCAACTAGTTTTAACGGAGAATGTATGGTATCATTTATCACGAATGCTTGATTGAACCTGGTTTCTCTCTCATCACAATTCCATTTTGTAAGTTTCAGTGAAGTTCGTTCATCAGTGCGGCGAGAGAGAAGAGAGAAGAGAGAGAGAGAAAGAGAGAGAGAGAAAGAGAGAGAGAAAGAGAGAGAGAAAGAGAGAGAGAGAGAGAGAGAAAGAGAGAGAGAAAGAGAGAGAAAGAGAGAGAGAGAAAGAGATAAAGAGAGAGAGAGAGTACGCGAGGATGAGGAGTGGTTGCTGTGCCGTCTGCATGGCATGCTAGTCTTGGTAGCACGTGCCCTTCACAGCAGGTGTTTCCCAAATTGAACTGCACGAAGAGATGACAGATGAAATATCTGTTAATTCACCGCCGTGTCGGCATCGCACCGAATTATTCTTATCTTTCGCTCTTTGGCGCCCTCTCTCTCGCGCGCACGCCCCCTCGCGGACAGGAGACATCCTCTATCTTGCTTCCTCCCATTGCGAAGACTCACCAGTCGTAATTACGTAAAATTTCGTTCCTAAGAAGTGCAGTGCTAAACTTTGCACCGGCACCGGATACATTAACTTTCCGGGGAAGAATTAACTTTTATAAAACTCATTCCGCGCTTTGGAATATTGATTACCGGACTAAAATTTCCAACATAATGACTAGGTACGCTACTATGGAGCTAAAATCCTCCAGACATAAGTTAATCATAAAAGTACTCATATCTCAAAATGAGCCAGATTGCTGAATATGTATTTTATAAGTTTGGACTAAATTTTTCCATTTTATGCTTATTAATAATTGGTTGTAGTTTTTCTGTATACCTTATAGCTGAACTTTTAGCTAAAACAATCCGGAAAAATCAGGTGTAATTTTTTCAAGTTGTCTGTCTATTCAAGTTTCAATATTGTAAGAATAGCTTTGTTTAGTATGAAGGATCAAAATAGAAAGATGGAAGAGGCTTTTAGTACTAGGCTTTTAATTACTAAACAACTAATAGCATTGGGAAATAAAAACACATTTCTTTGTGAACGTATAAACGAAGTAGAGTTCGTGCAATCCAGTAGCTAGCTAAAAACTTTACATCTGCAAATAAAAAAAATTTTTATACCTACAAATAAATCTACACTGAATAATAAAATTATATTTACTACAAGCTCAGTCAAAGGCTTCACAGATTGCAGTGAATCGACTAAAACACATACGACGAAACTATCATATGCAAGCCAAATGAGTTTGCGAAACGGATGGAGAAGTTCACCTTTCCCAAAGAGCATATAAAAAGTAAAAATCCTACCAAATTAAGATAGAAGATGTGTTGGCTCTGTAATACGTAGATAAAATTGCATCTACTCCTCTTTCTAGTTTACAAGCTTGGCTCAGAGCGTTTTAACATTAGATAAATATTTCATATAAAACGCAGACAAAAATGTGGAAAATTACAAAAAAAACAGATTTATGTAGGTAATGAATGTTCGAATATTAACCAAATGATAAGGAAACATTCTTTGGTATATTTGCAAAATCCTTGAAAATTATGATATCGCCTTTAATTTAAAAATTCCTTTAAGCAACTTCATTTGATAAAAATAAAACTCAAGAATATTTCAGGAAACAATAACTAACTATAATAAGTCAAATGTTTTGTACCTATATTTCAATATCAGTTTAGGAAAAGTTTAAATTGCGACCGGCATTAGATTGGGTCTTAAAAACATCCTTGGGCGCATAACACCTGTAAGTGATTCTTCATTGTTTTCTAAATCTAAGTAAGCCGTTTTATGCTTCCGATTAGGGTCCGTTGCCAAGGTTACTATTTTGTTTAGTACATGCTAAGAGACTTCATTTCTCAATATATTCGTCATCTTACGAATTTTCTTACCTTTGCGCTCTTTCACACCACTACAGGTAGGTTATTATGAATTTTCGTTATTCCACATTGCAACTCTTGTTTTTCCGTCCTAAGGATCTGGGTTTATCTGAAGTTGTTGCTGTGAAGGATTCCAAATCTGCCGTTTACCTTTGGTTGGTCCATTGACGCACTGCTGCTTCATATCTCATCCTTTTAGACGGTGAACCAAATTGAAGTTAAGTAAATAATAATTAAATTCTAAAACACTCAAAGCATCTTGTGCACAGTTGTATTTATACTGTAATCAAAATTAAATGTGACATCTATGAAAACATACGTAACCACAGCTACCTATATTGAAAATTTATTAAATAGATGTTACGATGGCAATGAAATAAAACGAACCACTATCTATCGCATATTAAATTAAATTAAATTTATTATTAGTTCCATAAGTCACCCTACAGGACACAAAACAAGTCACAAAATTACATTTCAGCATCAACCTAACTCCGTTAGGTATTTCTTGATTGTAGACAATTTTTGATTCTGTAGATGCTCAGGAAGAGAATTGTATATTTTAATTGTATGCCAGTATACGTTATTCTGCATCCTGGAAAGATGTGTACTGGGTGGACATAATAGGTTTTTATTTCTGGTCGGATAACCATGATCTAGCTCCAATCCATTAAAGTAGTCCGCACACACCCTGATAAGTCTTATCGATTCCAAAATATAGATACCAGGCAAGGTAAATATGCCACAATCCCTAAAATGTTTCCTGCAGGAGTCAGATCGGTTCAGCATCAAAAGAGCTCTCACACACCGTTTTTGCAATTTGAAGATTCTATTTGCATGCGTGGAGTTTCCCCAGAAAACAATACCATACTTCAACAATGGGTACACATATCCATAGTACGCAGCTAGAGCAGCACGAATTCCAGCCCTCCTTCTAATCACCGACAGCAGATAAGCCAAACTGCCAAGTCTTCCAGCCAAATAGTCAACATGATTTTTCCACTTGAGGTGTCTGTCCATTTGGATGCCCAGGAATCTTATACTGTCAATTGAGTAAAGAGTAACATCATCACACTTTACTTGAATCGAATCCGTGCCAGATATTGAAAAAAGCACCATATCTGTTTTTTCTTTATTCATTTTTAAGTAATTTTTTTTAAACCAATTAGACAATTCATCAATAGTTCCAGTTATGTGCCCCTGCAACTCCTCAATCCCATTGCCACCACATACCACAGATGTATCATCTGCATATAGCAGCAAAGAAGCGGACCCAGTATCGACCCCTGGGGCACCCCTCTTTCCACCAAGTAGTACTCTGATAAAAAAAATTTTCCATCTTCACAATATTTTACGGATTGATTTCTACCTCCTAGATATGAAGCGAGAAGCGAGAGCGCCATTCCTCTCACTCCAACATTTTCCAGTTTTTCCAGTAGCAATTTATGATTTACTGAATCAAAAGCCTTTGTCAGGTCAACAAATAGTCCGACAGTCCTCCATGAAGTCTCTCTATCATTAAGGTTATGTAGTACATTATAAATCATTTGAAAAATAGCCCTCTCAGTACTTCTATTTTCCATATAGGCATTCTGGTAAGGGGTCAATATACCTTCTTTTTTGAGGTAATTATACAATCTACCAAATAGCACCTTCTCAAACACCTTGGGCAGATTTGAAATAATTGCAAGTGGCCTATAGTTTCCAAAGTCGCTCTTACTCCCTTTCTTATGTATAGGTAATATGATCGTTTTTTTTCATTATGTGGGAAAGGTGCCCCGTGATATGCACATATTGCAGAGATGGGCTAGTGGTCCACTTATTGCTCCCGCTGCTGCTTAATCAGAATTGTCGGAATTGCATCCACTCCTTCACTATTTGTATTATTCAATGGTGCAATTTTATCTATGATTTCCTGATTTGTCGTCGGGTATATATATATAGAGAGCCACTCGGTCCAACTGTTTTTGTCTGGGGATTTTCATTTTCCTACAGAGGCTACTCCTTGCATATGTTTATCAAGTATTTATTAAATCAGTTAAGACCATTGATTACCGTCTCTCCTTCCTCTCTTGTTTCCTTCATTT
>JAWQRP010001859.1:0-17398 GCA_033557875.1 Quadriops clusia | reverse complement strand
TTAAATTGGAATTCGATGATGCGCTGACCAACATAGAGAGCTTTGAACTTCTGAAAAAACTTTAAAAGCCTCTACTGAAAAATCAGGTATTATGAGTTGTGTCGTTTTTCTTCCGGACAAGCGATATTATGCCTACAGTGCATAATTTTGTGGGTAGTTACAAAACATTATTACTAAACAATTTGTTTCACCCATAAATAAAAGAACAAATTGTGAGGAAGACAAATCTGAGGGTCTGTTGGATAATTTCAGGCATTTTATTGAAGGCGGTTTGGAGCGGGGTGAAGAAAATGACACATGTTTGAATATTGAACCTCACAATATTGAAATCCCGACAAGTGAGTTAAGGACTGCAACTTATGCATATATTTCTGGGTTTGCGGCCAAAGCCTTTTTAAAATGTATAGGGCATTGTAAATATTGTAGAGTAGTATTAATTTCAAATGTCATTGGGGCTCCAGAGCATTTTTTAATAGACAGCAGAGCCTATAGTGCCAAAGCGCTAATAAGGCCAACAATTAATTTTAATAACTTTTTTGTAAAAATTTGCGATGTATTAACTGTGGCGGTACCGCAAATTTACCACGTCAAAAATTTTAAAAAAACATTAATACCAATTATTTCTAATAGTGTGACATTTCTATCTAATTGTCCGGACCACGACTTAAAAGAAATTGTAATTAGGTACTCTATAACCTTTTTTCTCAAAGCCTGGACGAAAAATATTAACAAAGCTTTGAAAGGCATGGATCAACATGTCAGTCAATTAACAAATTATCCGATAAAGAAAAAAATCGTAGCAATTATATTTAAAAACTTATAAAGTTAAAGTTTAAATTATTATTATCTTTTGCAAATTATATATATTCTAAGTTGTATTTTGTTCGTAAAATTGTACAGATGAGGCTGGCATGTAATGAAATGAAATACATACTATAAGTAAAAGTAGTGATTTATTTTTTAAATATGTGTTTATATACTCGTATTGTGATAAATCTGAAACCTGTTTAAAATCCCTAGTAGGAAAAGTTATGCAGGTTTCAGACTTGGAAACATCACGTTCTCCGCACACGCATATATAACCTCCAATGGGTTTTAATTCTCCCGCCTTTAAAATAGTTCTTCCCCGTAACACCGTTGGCGCTAGTTGTCTTGTTTTCTTATAATGGGAGTGAACCATCTATATCCTACTATCTTCTTTTATCTATGTCACAAGTTGTAATGACTTTGATCAAACTAAAGCTAAAGCTAAAGGCATTTGCATCACAACAGACAATTTTTATATCACCTGAGGTAGCTGATTTGTTGATAAGTTAAAGAACAGATATTTATGGAACGGTGAAGCCTACGAGGAAGATGATGCCTCCCGACATGAAGAAGGCGAAATTGAAGAAAGTTGATGTTACATTTCAAAAAGGAAAAATAATAGCAATGCGTTGGCGAGACAAAAAAGATATGAATTTGTGTCAACCATCCATAATGCAGCAATAATGGGACAAACAAACGAGGAAAATTGAAACAAAAGCCAAATATTGTTATTGATTTTAATGGCACGAGGGGCGGTGCTGATAAAGTTGAAATGCTGACGAAATTTGACCAACATTTCTTGCCCAAGAAAAACAACGTGTACGAAAGATACAAATTCTTTCAACACAAATAGATGGAAGAGACAACAGAAAACTACATAATTGAACTTAAAACAAAAAACAGATGACTCTCTCAGAATATGGTTAGATCCACGAGATTTAAACAAAGCTATAATAAAACATAAATTTAAAATTCCAAACATGGAAGAAATTACGGCAAATCTTAAAGAAGCTAAATACTTTACAACATTGGATGCAGCAAATGCATTCTGGAACATCCCTTTGGACGAGGAAAGTAGCAAATTGTTTACTTTTGGGACTCCATTTGGCAGATACAAATTCCTAAGAATGCCATATGGTATAACAATAGCTAGTGAAGTATTCCAAGAAAGATTTTTAAAAATATTTGATGTCGAAGTAGTGGAAGTTTACATAGATGATATTTTAATATCGGGCAAGACACGAGAGGAGCACGACCAGAGATTAGAAAAAGTATTTAAAATAGCGCGCGAAAATAATATAAAATTTAACAAAAAAAAGTGTAAATTTAACCAAACAAAAATAAACTACCTAGGACATACATTCACAGAGACAGGTGTAGAAATGTCAAGGGAAAATATAGAAGCTATAATAAATATGTCAACGTCAGAAAATGCGAAAGATTGCCAAAGATTTTTAGGCCTCGTGAACTATTGTGACAAGTTCATGGAAAATTTATCAGAAAAAACAATAAACATAAGAAATTTAATAAAAAAGAACAATCATTTTAGTTGAGAAGATTGTCACGAAAAGGAATTCAATCAACTCAAAAACATTATAACAAAAGAACTATGTCTAAAATACTACGATCCAGACAAGGAAGTAACACTATCAGTAGATGCTTCACAGAAAGGTTTGGGAGCAGTTCTTTTACAAAACAGTCAACCCATAGCATATGCGTCAAGGACTATGACGGATGCAGAGACAAGATATGCACAAATAGAAAAGGAGCTACTAGCAATATGTTTTGGTACTGAAAAATTCTACCAATATCTATACGGAAGAAAATTCAAAGTGGAGACTGACCACAAACCATTGATATCGATATTTCAATCTAGACTCGAGTGTGTCAACACGTACCCTGCAACCCGACACATGACAAACAGGAAGGGAAATAAAGCGAAATTAAATTAAAATAAATTAAAATTAAATTAGGGAAGGGTGCGGGGCAGGCCGGAACACTAGAATGGGAACGGGAAGTAAAATAAAACAAATTAAAATATAATGATAGATAATGGGATGGGAACTAGAACTGGAAGGGACAATAGAATTGGAAATAAAAGGGAAATAAACCTCCTTCAACAAAGCAATAGCATATTACATAACTTCTATGGTATATTTTAAAAATAAATATAATTATCGATACATAATCTCCTATATAATTCCTCTTATTGTTCTGCTATCCGCAGCTGAAAAACGTTTGAATAGATCAAATTGTATTGTTTAAAATGCCAAATAGTAATTACTATCAAAAACTATATTAATTCGTTTTAGAGTTAATAGCATTAACTTTTATTACAAGCAATGATATACACTCAACATATATTCGTTAATATTTAGACAAAACCTCAAAATTTAAATCAGGAGAGTTACAGGTGTTTAGTATTATGATATAATTATACAATAACTCTGCCACTTTATTCTTGACAGAAATGCTTGCAAGTTTTCTTGTCACTTTGATCTCCATTCATTTATTCATTCATATTATAATTAGTTTCAAAATGTTCTTTCTTCATTTCTACATACAATAGTTTCTTGTGGCTTTTCATTTTGCACAGTGATGGAGGTTTTTCATTTCCCAGAATGGTGGACATGTTTTTCTTAATATCGTCTTATTGCCTCTGTTGTTGGATGAATGCTTCAATTTTCTTATGGTTCATTGAGAGTAGATTGAACTAGGCTTGTGCGTTGTATCTTCATAAAATTTTATTTCTTCATGTTTCGTTTCTTCAAGTTTCATTTCTACAAGTTTCATTTCTTCAAATTTCATTTCTTCAAGTTTCATTTCTTCAAGTTTCATTTCTTCGTCTTTCTTTTCTTCAAGTTTCATTTCTTCATCTTTCTTTTCTTTACGTTTCTTTTCTTATAGTTCCATTTCTTCCAGTTTCTTTTCTTCAATTTTCGTTCCTCAAGTTTGTTTTCTTCAGTATGAAGTTCTTCGTACCATCAGTGAATTATTGCTTTTATTATGGTTTCTTCGTTCATAATAGAGTTCACTCAACTTTTATGCAAACTTTGCGTATTGTAGCGTTATTAACAATCATATCATAACTTGTGCTGATATTTGAACTTAATGAAAGCAAATAAAATGAACTATGGTGAATGCATAACATATATCGCACGAAAGTGAATTTAATTTTGTTTAATTTATTAATTAACCTATTTAGCATTGAGAACATTATACATCTTCTTTTTGTTTGTTAAATACACACATTCATACGTTTTCCTCATCCGCAGAAAGAGACTTTAAATAGAAAACGTTTATTGAAGTGTTTGTTCTGAACGGCTAACTTGAATATGAATTTGAATTAAAGCTGAAGTAAATTCGTTGTCGAAGAAAATTTGGAAAGATATTAAAGGAACAATGGTAATAATAATTTTTAATAAAAACTTGCTACAATAATAATGTATTATGTTAGAGTTTACTTTAACCAGATTACAAGTGTTTAATATTAGGATAAAGAAGAACAAGGCGTCTAATTCGAAGAAACGCCAGCATCTTATAGATACAATAATGGGACAAATATATGTGTTATATATTCAAGTGCAGAGCGAATAGAATTTTACACATTGCTCGTCAAAAAACTGCAAAAATTAAGAACCAAGACGATGCAAGGATAAACAACTTTGGGATAAACAAATATAAAGAAAAAGCCTTCAAGATAGAGAAGTTCAATAGGCAAATTTGTAACCATAGCTTTAAGATCTTTAGGATATTTTATTTTTTGACTCCAATATGTGGGATAAAATGTGACGTTAACGAGGTTAATGAGGAACCACTCCCACAAAACCAATCAATAGTCTAAGATCAAGAAACTAATTAAAATTACTAAACATCTCAAAGAAATTATAGCTATGGCCATAAATAAGCAAAGAATGAAAACTATTAGATCACAAATTGAATATAGTACAATAGAGAAAGAAAAAATGTACAATTAATGTGTCGGGTAAGGTCTCAATACGATTATCAACAAATTGAGAGAAGGAAAAATGTAGAAATATCGCATAGGTTATGAATGCAATACGAGTATCGACAAGCGGAAAAACTGAAAAATATAGAAACGAAATACATGTTAAGATCGCAGACGAATATCGCGAAATAGAAAAGGTTAAAAATGTTGCAATAATGCACCAATTACGATCGAAAGAATATCGCGAAACTAAAAAACGTAAAAATGCTGCAATAATGCGCCAACTACGATCGCACGAAACAGAATTTTTTGAAAGTTAGAGCTTTGGTACCGGATAATAGTTGTTGCTGTTGCGAAGGTATATTTTTTTATCATTCTGTCACCTCCTATAATTCGAAAATAATGCAAGAAAAATTTGATCAGATATTTATTAAAAAAAATATAATTAATCAATTCAGAGAAGTGCTGCATAACGTTGCAGGGTTTATCCTATTGTATGCTCACCGGTAAGTAGAATCTAACCTTAAAACTCTCGTGTTGGACATGGGAATAAACAGTTTGTTGACTGTTACATATTCACATTTACATTTGTAACGAACGATTAATTGATGCTACAGGGATTTCGAAATCATCATATGTTAGGATTCAAAAAGAATTTCGGCTAGCCAGAATTTCATTCCATGGAAGCGGCAGGATCTTCATATTTTAGCAGAAGAAACGAAGTAAGAAGGACCCTATACTAGATGCCCTAACTGCCAATGATACTGTTCAAATAAGAGCAACAGTTCATAATTTTATTCTAACAGATAAGAGAAGACCAACTTTAAACTGTAAGTATGAAAAATAATACTTATTGAAAATTAAATTCCGAGTAAAGATGAATTCCCACTAGAGCAGCTCGTAGCGTTAGATCTTCGGACAGTCGGGTTTCAAAAGTAACACTCTACTATGCTAACGTTTCAGTGTATTGCTACCACCTTCCTCAGTGCCCTCATAGTTTAATTAATTTCTACTTTTCATACTTTTTCAAAAGACCAAATTAATGAAACACCGAGGGCCCTGAAGAAGACAATAGCAATACACCGAAATGTTGGCATAGTAGAGTTTTACTTCTGAAAACCGACTGTCCGAAGGTCTAACCAATATTCCTTAATTCAAAAAACGGACAAGAAAATAACCAATTACTTTTTATAATTATCCAGTTATGTTAACGATAAATAAATACTTTTCATATATTATATAATTTTAAAGTAAACATTTTTTGCTTTTAGGTGCAAAATCAGGGAACTACCATGATGACATGCACCACGAGAATTTCAGGCGTTGGGTTGAAAACCAGTTGCTACCTAATTTAACAATCGGTATTAATATTGGACAACGCCTCATACCATAATGTATTAGTGGAAAAGAATATCACCATAGCAGCTGAAAAAATGCCAGATGATAGCTCCGTTACAAAACCGGAACTATATGCACTGATTCAATAGCACAAGCCTATTGAGAAGAAATATGCTTTGGATCAACTTTTAGAAGCTCATGGTCACAGTGCGCTATGCCTACCACCCTATCATCCAGATTTAAACCCGATAGAACGTATAATCAACGAAAACGTAGGCCAAGAAGAGGAATAGAAGGTGAAAGGATAGAAAAAATAATACACAATGTTTTCAAAAATATCAACGTAGAAATGAATCATTACTATTGTTCAAAAATATAATTTCTTAGTTTTAGAATTAGACTATGTATTGAAAATCATGTGTATGTACTATTAAAAAGATGTACCTCTTATAAGATTTTTATTTGATTTTAATATAACAAATCGGGTGACAGTCCCTAACGTCACCTACAAATTAGATGACGTAGAACAACTAGCCAGAACCAAGTTTGCTGAAGATCTGGATGGTGAATGGAAGAAGCATTGTAACCACATCAAAGCTCATGGGCTCAAACTAATGGAGCAAAAACATTTATTGGTCGGGGCAATAGATGGAATGGAGGAAAGATTTCTGGAAGATGACGAGGATACCTTATCTTCCGAAGAGGAAACCATGAGTGGTGTTGAAGTATTAAAAGGTTTAGATTAATATTATTCTTTTGATATAAGCATTGTAAATTATAGATAGCTATAAATAAATGAATAAATATGTGTTGTATTGCCATTCTTTTATATGCTCTACAGGGATTATTCAAGGTCACCAATGTCAATTACACATTTGAAGTAAATGTATTAAATTGCCATCTAATAATATTAAGGACTGACTTTCCTTAATAATGGATTTAAATTAGAGGCCTATTTGATTGAAACCACCTATTAATGTATTTTTCTTCACTTTCATTTTCTGAAAAGTTCCTAACCTTAAATGTTCGCGGATTATAATTATTTTGTGGCGCCTATGATCAAGTGTGACGTCACGCAGGATTGATGACGTTAAGGACCTACTATAGAATGTTGGATTCATCAACTATCACATTAAAACTTTAGTTTTTTGTAGCTTCTCACGTGTTATTAAACTATTCATACACAATAAATCCATAAAAACATCAATAGTTTTCATTAATATAAAAATAAATTTGAGGTCGATAAAATGTTTAAAAAATTTTTGAACTTGAATTAACTAAAAAATAAATTTTTGGGGTCGATAAGATGTTTAAAAAGTGTTTGAGCTTCCTTTAGCTTAAAAAATAAATTTTTGGGGGCCGATTGTTAAAAAAGTTTCGCAACCCCTGATCTATAGCAATACTTATTTTGTGTAGTACGCGTGGTCTGTTGTAAAACCGTTAACGATTTAAAAATAACGGTTTTTCTGTTTATGTTTTGTTCTACGTCAGTGTGTGTAGTAATAGCATTAGCTCTACAATTACGCTTGGCAATATTATTTTTATTTCGGATTTTTAAGTTCTTTTTGAACATCCTTAATAAACTTATCTTTGTTTTCGACTAGACATATTTGTAAGTACAATATTTGTTTTTCATCGAAGTTATAATTGTGTTTATACCAAGAAAGTAAAAAGAGGAACAGTAATACTAATCATATTTATAATTCACAATGAAACTTAAAAAACAATCTCAGTCGCAACGAAAGGAAAAAGTAAAAAAATCAATTGCCAAGTTACGTTCAACAATGAATTATAAAGATGTAGAAAATGAGCTTAATAAACAAAGAATGAAAACTATTAGGTCACAAATTGAATATAACAAAAGAGAAAAAGTAAAAAATGTACAATTAATGCGGCTAGTAAGGTCACAAGACGATTATCACGAAATTGAAAAAGTTAAAAATGTTGCAATAAGCGCCAGCTACGATCGCAATAAGAATATCGCGAAACTGAAAATATTAAAGATATTGCGACAAAGCGGCAATTACGATCTCAAGAGGAATATCGCGAAAATAAAAGAGTTAAAAATGTTTCAATAATGCGCCAGTTACGATCGCAACAAGAATATCGCGAAACTGAAAAAATTAAAGATATTGCAACAAAGCTTCAATTACGATCTCAAGAGGAATATCGCGAAAATGAAAGAGTTCAAAATGTTGCAATAATGCGCCAGTTACGATCGCAACAAGAATGTGAGGTCACAAAAGTGTAATACGGAAGAGACTAACAGAGTTTTTAACAGCAATGAGCCATTATCCTCATTAACGGGAAGTGAAAATATTGTTGACATATCTGAAACTGAAGAAAACTTTGAAATTTACGCCACTCAACCAGAATATACTGCTCAATCAGTTTACAATAGTCAATCAGATGACAGCATAGATGACAGTGAAGATGAAGACAATAACATACCAGCTAATGATGCGTTAAAAATTTGGGCTTTGAAGTATAATATAACTCATGTGGCTTTAAATGACTTATTAAAATGGTTAGGGAGTAAACCAAATCTTGACAATTTGTGCCGAGATGCTAGAGTTTTATTAGGGACTCCTCGATCAATTGTTATACAACAATTAGGCAATGGAAAATACCATTACTTTGGATTAACAGAAAATTTAAAAACAATAGTGACCAAATACAACAATAATTTTAGTGAACTTATTTTAAATTTTAATATAGATGGCCTTCCAGTTCATAAAAGTACAAATAATTCTTTCTGGCCTCTTTTATGTCAAACAACAAATATTCCTAACTAGGCACTGATTTTCAAGAAATACATAAGGTCTATCATTAAAACTGTATTGTCCGTAGAAAAACTATTGTCCCTTTTAAAATTATTGTTCCTATTAAAATTATTGTTCCTATTAAAACTATTGTTCCTATTAAAACTATTGTCCCTATTAAATCTATTGATTACTATTGTTTTATTCGTCTTTATTTCTTTTCCCAATAATTTACCTACATTGTTTTGTTTTTTATCAATTATTAAACGCAATAGCCTGTTAAATTCCTATGTTCAGAATTAATTAATTTTTCTTAAATTGTTCTATAGCAACCGATTTTAATGTTTAAATTCTGAATTGTCCGCTTAGATAACTGTCATAACTTTCTTAATCCTTAGGACATATAAAACACAAAAACTTACCACATTATTAGACTCGGTAATAAAAATATTATAACAGGAGAAAAATTAATAAAAATATTATATAATTCAGTCGATTGTATAATATTATTCTCTTGTATAATATTATTATCTTGTATAATATTATTATGTTGTATAATATTATTATGTTGTATAATATTATTATGTTGTATAATATTATTAGTTGAGTTCTGACGTTCAAATAGAGCGAATGTGTAACATATAGCGCGGCCTCGTAATCGGACTACGGACACCGAGCGGTTACAGGTTGAGAAGGTGCATAAATCAGAGCAAAACAACCCGCAATAAGAGGAAAGTGTGAAGAGCTGAACGAGAGAAACAATACTCACCTATAGAAGGTTCGGTATATACCGTATTTTAACGACTATAAGATGCACTTTTTTCGACAAAAAATTGCCTCAAAAATTCAGGTGCGTCTTAAATTCGAAATTAATATAAAAATGTCTAATGTTTGATTTAAAATTCTCGCCAGTCTTTTAAATGGCCATATATTCGATGCCGCTGTATATAAATATGATGAGACCTTCATCAAGGCATTATCTTACCATTGACGATAATATATAAATTAAGATCAAACGTTTAAATTATTACAACTTTTTTTTATGCATACAGATCATACCTTGTCGTGGAATTTCCAGATGAAAAAGATGGAAGCAATTCTTTACCCATGGAAATAATATCAAGTTCATGGGTGGAGGGGGACGAACAAACCACGTGCTTTTGGCCATTATTTAAAAACGACCGAGACCGACAACGAGCAGTCAAAGAGCACTCGGATATTTCATCGATGAGATCAAATATTTGTAACATCCGTGTAAAGTATGAAACTGGTAAGTATAACCATTTATACATGTATATACTGTTCGACCAAGTCTTCCTGGCAGATGTCATTACAGCCTGCGTCGAGAGAGAAATCAGCAATCAGCCGAGAAATAACTTGCTCTACCTATAATCAGAGTCATGCGCAACGATGCACACAATTCCGTCTGCCAGGAAGACTTGGTCGAACAGTACCTTACATGAAATCGAAAGGTTCTCAATGCTAATCTTAGGAACTCATATAGTAATTTCATTCAATAAACAGCGTATGTAAAAGTGTGATGTTGAGAATAACATATTTTTGGCCAAAAAATGTTACCTATAATTTTCTGTAGGTTCAGACTAATCTGTATAGATAGTATTATAACTTAAATAACATTGTCTTTTTAAATTTTCAAGTTGGAAATCTTTGTTAATATTTGAATAACTTTTTTAGATGATTACAACAAAGCTTCAAACAAATTGGAGTATTTAAGATACAACAGTACGGTCAGTGAGGAATCGGAGGAAGACACGAGGAGAAAAATAATACCCAACACGCGATATGCAGAATACGTTGAAAATTTTACAGATATTTCATCAGATGAGCTTCCAATAATTAAAAACATTTCGAACAAAAAAAAGGTAGATCATTCAATATATTCACAAACAAAATTTATTACAAGCAATATGTATAAATGTTAAATAATAAATTAAACTTTCTTTTTTTAGATAGTACATCATGTTAATAAGCAAATTATTTTAAATGATGCAGTCTCAGAGGCATCGGTAATTTTTATTATTTTTTCTATATTCAAAAATATATTTAATGTCAATTGATATATATATATATAATACTAATTGAAATTATATTTTAGAAAACAAAAACGGAAGAATGTACTTGCAATTGTTGCAAAAAAAATGAATGTAAGTTTACTAATGTCATGCTATGTGAACCTATTTTACTATTTATTGAATTTTTTAAATAGATATGCTCAAAGAAGTATTGCAAAAAGTGGAGATTATGTCCCATAAAATCAATCACATGGTGGAATTGTACTCTAATAACACTTCTCCTTCTGCTGTGGAGAAAATAGATATTACACAAGTGAACAGTGACAAAGAACTTGTGCAGTGGAACAAGAGCCTGCAAGAAGACAACGTTTTTTCTGGTGCTGTAAGTTTTAAATATGAAATATATCTTTTAATTTTTAAATAATGTTATGATTGCTTTATTTTTTAGGTAAATATGTTGCAAATGTTGGGAGGTAGAGACATTTACACCCACACTAGAAGGATTATGAGTGCAATTTTAAGTCACGAAATGGCGTTAGAAACTAATTGGTCGGGGAGAAACGACAAAATCAATTTTTCTAAAATGACTAATATTATAAATGTAATTCTTGGTAAGTATTAATTTAAAAATTTGCAAATGAAATTATTTAGTTACCAAATTTTTTTTAGTTTCAGTTAGGAGAAATAGTAACTGCAGTAGTGCAACGGAAGCACAAGTTACAACCATCATAAAGCAATGGTTGCGTTGTGCAGGAGACCGAGAAGGTGGACGAATGCGAAGATTTTTAAATAAATGTTAAAATTAAAAAAAAAAAATATGTGAAAGATCACTTTTAGTTTGATTAACATGCACTTAACCTGTATATACATATTGTTTCTTAATAAATTTATTTATATTTTCAACAATAGTCGTAAGAAATTTTATAAAAAACAATAAAATAATGAATCTTTTTCTCAAATACAACTTGCTGTGTATCAATGGTTATTAAAATAACTATATGTGTAAATGAGGATGATAGATCTTGGACCATTATGACTAGATGAGTAGAATGTTCTTGGGCAATGGGTCCGTTGGTACAATAAAAGATGATTACTTCGCCAGATTAATTTCTTTGTTTTCCCTACGCTCTAGGAGCGTTTCGCGGTAACTATGGTCCGCTTCTTCAGGGGATGATGGATAAAGTGCTTATATTAAATTAATAAAATACATTATTTCTGTAGATAAAGATATGGTAACAAAATACTTAACTTAAGAGTAAGAGTAATGACCCCAAAGGGGGGTTTTAAGATGTTGGCACTAATATTAACACTAGTTTAGGACGTAAACGGAAAGCCAAATTCAATCAGCAGCATGGCGAACAGCAAGATTATGTGTAAAGCCAACGCATTGATAAAGTTTATAACGAAATACAAGAACAACAGTAAGTAATATAAATTCATGTAATTTAAACAAGAAAGTGTTTGTGTTTTCTATATGATTTACTTTGTAATAATATTTTATAGTGTTTAAATGACTTTTATTAAACTTTTTGTCTTCTTTCTTATTATATATTGTTAGCGACCCCATGCCACGCTACGCCCCTGGTCGCTCCGAGGAACATTACGATTCGTACTATCTTAAGCTACCCCCGCCACTGTTCCGTTAAGGGTTGTGAGGAACCGCATGCTGTCGTGCGTCTGGGTTTTTAGTATGCTCAGTATCGTGCGCCTGCGATCATCTGCCGTTCGTGACAGCAAACCCTCAAGCGAATAAAGAGCGTTTTCTCTGAAATTGTGCTTTTATCAGAAGTGGGATAGAACTTACGTTGTGCTACAATGGAGGAAGTACTTGGCGAGTTATTAAAAGTTATGCGATCGTCGCAGTCCGCGTCGGTAGATGTGGAGTTACCCGTTTTTCGACCGGAAGTGATGGAAGCCAAGAAATGGTTGGAAGAATTAGAAACAATAAAAAGTGGGTTTTCGTGGAGTGACCACCAGCTCCTGCTAAGGATGGGACGTGCGTTGACTGGCGCTTCGGAAACCTGGTTCAAAACGTGGATGCCCTCGACGCGGAATTGGGAGGCGTTTAGAAGAGATTTCCTGGAAGCCTTCCCTCCGAGGAGGAACTTGGGCAAGTTGCTAGAGGACGCAGCTTCTTTCAGTTCAGGAAGCTGTAACACGTATTGCGCCTACGCGTACGAGAAACTGGCGTTAATGAAGAACCTGCGGGTTGAATGGAACGAATCTGATCTGCTGGAGATCATAATCCACGGGATTGCAGAACCGGATGTCCGCAATAACGCTTACAGCTGCAATTTTAGGAAGCTGTCGGAACTAATTGGATTTTTGAGCGTATTGCCGAAAAGAACTAGTTTGGACACAAAAGACCCCGAAAAGAAACCGGATACCGAGCCTCCCCGCAAACGTTTCAAAGGATCCTTGCCTACACGTTCTAAAGCGTGTTATAATTGCGGAAAGCAAGGCCACTTAAAAAGGGATTGCCGAGAGTCACAAAGGCAACAAAAGAAGACGGTCCCTTCCGTTGAAGCGACCGGAAACCATGTCCGACAAAAGAATACGTGCGAGTTCTGTGCCAAACCGGGCCATGAGGTAAACGCGTGTTTTACGTTAAAGGCAATAGAACGACGAAAATCGGTCAACATCTGTACCGCAGGTTTGCCCAACAACTCTAATGAAATCTTCATCAGAGGACACCGCCATGTGGGTATAATTGACACCGGTGCCGACGTGTCGCTTATTTCGGAAAAATTAGTGCAAGAGTGGATGGACGAAACAAGGCCTTGTCGCCTAGTGTTGTCGGGGATTTTCCCCGGAAATGTGGTTGTTGAACGTGAGTTTCGTACCATTGTCCGAATTTGCGGAGTGGAAACAGAACTAAGTTTCGCTGTTGTGCCTGACTGCTTATTGGACTTCGATGCCATCATCGGAAGAAACATATTTGAAGACCCGGAGATTTCTGCAATAACGGACCACGATGGAACCCGCATTGTGCGCAGTGGAAATGCTCGAGTGCGTGCGGTGGCATCGGCGACTGTTGATTTGGCAAAAGGAGCCATCAATGTACCGGAGGAGTTTCACGACCAACTACTGGAAACGCTTTCGGACTTTCCGGCAATATTCGCCGTCGGAAACTCTGTGCCTGCCGTCAAGAACGTCGCGCTCCGAATCAAATTGTGCGATGACTTTGTGGTGAATCGAGCGCCCTACAGACTTTCTGTCACTGAAAAGGAAGCCGTTCGCGACATTGTGGACGATTTGCTGCGCAACGGGATAATTCGCGAAAGCGAGTCTCCGTTTGCCAGCCCTATCATTGTAATCAAGAAAAAGGATGGCAGTTTCCGTATGTGTGTCGATTTTCGGGAGTTAAATGCGCACACCATCAAAGACCGCTACCCGTTGCCATTAATCCAGGACCAATTGGACCGCCTAGGTCGAGGCAGATTTTTCACATCGCTGGACATGTCATCTGGGTTTCATCAGATTCCGATAGACGAAGCCTCCATCCCCATGACAGCGTTTGTGACTCCGGAGGGGCATTACGAGTATCTCCGTATGCCGTTTGGTCTTGCAAACGCCCCTGCCGTCTTCCAGCGCGCGGTCAACAAGGCTCTGGGCAAACTAAAAGACAGCTTCGCACTGGTCTACATGGATGATATCCTCATTCCATCGAGCACCATCGCGGAGGGCCTGCAGCGTTTAAGCGAAGTTTTAAACGTTCTCTCGAAGGAAGGTTTTTCTTTGAACCTCGTGAAGTGCCGCTTCCTACAAAACCGCGTGGAATATTTAGGCCGAGAAATATCTGCAAATGGAATTAGACCGAGTTCTAAAAAAATAGAAGCTCTAGTGAACGCCCCTCAGCCAACCAGCGCCAGGCAAGTGAGACAATTTATGGGATTGGCTGGGTACTTTAGAAAATTTATACCTGAGTTTGCAACGCGAACTGCGTGCGTGAGCAGATTGACGAAAGATGGAGAACCTTTTGAGTGGAGAGCTGAACAAGAAACGGCTAGGCAATATGTCATAGACCGTTTAATTTCCAAACCGCTACTTAGTGTGTTCGATGCGGAGTTGCCCACAGAACTCCACACTGATGCCAGCTCTCTGGGTTATGGAGCAGTATTATTCCAAAAGGCCGATGGGAACCTGCGAGTCATCGGATATTTTAGTAAAAGGACGAAGGACGCAGAAACGCGTTATCACTCTTACGAGCTCGAAACCCTCGCCGTGGTTAACGCACTGAAGCATTTCCGTGTGTACCTGCTAGGGATACGGTTTGTGCTCGTGACAGACTGCAATGCCATAAAAGCAACGGCTACCAAGAAGGACATTTTGCCCCGCGTCGCCCGATGGTGGACGTACATGCAGGATTTTGATTTCGAAATCGTTTACCGCAAGGGGACCAGCCTATCACACGCCGATTTCTTTAGCAGAAATCCGGCCGGAGTCAGACGAGTAGCAGCTCATTCCGACTGGCTTTTCATCGAGCAGCGAAGCGATGCGGAACTCAAGCAGCTTATAGCCGATGCCGAAATTGGAAGGTTAGACTCAACCCGCTACGTGGTACGAAAAGGGATCTTACATTACGTGGTGGACACCCCCGAAGGTCGTGTACCGAAACCGTTCGTGCCGCGCCGCAGTCGGCTCGGGTTATTGCGAATTTTCCATGACGAACAGTGCCATGTTGGTACTGATAAAACGATTGATTCGATCAGAAAACATTTTTGGTTCCCAAAACTGAGGAGTTTCGTTCGCAACTACATCAAACATTGCCTCGTTTGTGCGGTTAAGAAGACCAGATCAGGACCGTTGCAGGGATTTGTTGGGAACATCGAGAAACCGGCTGAGCCGATGAACACCCTGCATGTTGATTGTTTAGGCCCATTGCACGCTACGAAGGAGGGATATAAACACGTTTTAGTAATAGTAGACGCTTTTACTAAATACTGCGTGTTACTGCCGCTGAAAACAGTTAAAGCCGAAGAAACTCGGAATGCCTTCCAATTGTTCATCTCGTTATTCGGAACACCGAAAAGGATAATTATGGACGCCGGGAAGAACTTTAAAAATCTGAGCATCCCCGAGTTCTTGGACACGCTGTCCATTGCCTACCACTACACCACTCCAGACGTCCATCGTTCAAATGGACAGGTGGAACGGTACATGCGGACTTTGATGAACCTACTCAGAGTAGAAACTATTGTCACCACCGAGTGGAGCAAAGGCCTCTGGAAGATACAGCTCGTCTTGAATGCTACCATTCACAAGGCAACTGGTATTTCGCCCCTGCGATCCCTATTGGGTATAGAGGGAGCTACCCCGTTAATCCAGAGTCTATTAAGCTGTCTGGACAAGGACCTGGAACCGGTGAGGAACGTGCCACTAGACCGACAAAGGGTCAAGGAACGACTCGACGCTGCCGCCGCCAGACCTTTGAGGGTAAACAGCAGAAGACGGGACACCGTCAAGTTCGTCGTCGGAGACTTCGTACTGATGCATCGTGACGAGAAGATGCATCGGGGCAAGCAGGAGTACGAGTTTCAGGGCCCCTATGAAGTCGTGGGCATCACCCCCGAGGGGAGGTACGAGATCAGGAGGATAGGCCGAGGTTTAATTACCAAAGCCGCCAAGGAGCAGCTTAGGAAGTGGCCGACCGACTGGTCCCTGTCTTTGGACATGACGGACTTGCTGGAAGAGCTGGAGAGAGACGGGTGAGTTGATAAATCCTTATCTCTGAGTGAAAGTAAATGATTGAAGTAATGTGGAGCGTTGTAGGTTGCGCATGCACCAGGTTGTCAGAGTCGGTGGTGAGCATAGCCACGGCTGCTGAAGGTTGGGTGTATGTTAGAGACCGCGCCCACGATGTTTGTGAAGGTTAAAACCTTGGTTATCCGTGATGCGTTGTAGGCTGCGCTTGCACCAGGTTGTCAGAGTCGGTGGTGAGCATAGCCACGGCTGCTGAAAGGTGGGTGAAGCAATAGGCCGCGTACACGATGTTGATGAGAGATTTAATGTTGAATGAATGAGACGCCGTTGGTTGAGCATGCACCAGGAAGTCGGAGCTGGGTGGTATGTGTAGCCTTAGCTTCCGAGGGTTGGGTGATGCAAGTTTGTTTGGGCGCATTCATTAGCTCAAGTTACCGTTGCGAGAGACTGCATGTCTGTGAGATGTTGAGCGGAGGGGAGAGGGGTTCTACCTGTTCTCCGAGTGGCTGAAAGTTCTGCTTGTTGTGTGGGACTGCAATGGGAAGGGGTAGGGAAAACCCTGGTGTGTAGATCTGTTAACTGCCTGTGTTGTCGTTGCAGAAGCGATTCTGAGATCGAAGCCGTCGACGAAGAGGGAGTACCAGAAGGATTCGAGAGCGAACCCAGGTCAGGATAGGCCGTGTTAGCGACCCCATGCCACGCTACGCCCCTGGAACATTACGATTCGTTCTATCTTAAGCTACCCCCGCCACTGTTCCGTTAAGGGTTGTGAGGAACCGCATGCTGTCGTGCGTCTGGGTTTCTTT
>JAWQRP010001858.1:0-17399 GCA_033557875.1 Quadriops clusia | reverse complement strand
CGTGACTTTGCCTACGAATTCTGGGATATTATGAAAACAACGAAAAAGGGTTCCTACCAAATACTAGACGATCACAGGTAATTTTGGCCAAATAGAGTTTCGGATGGATTTGAAATTCCCGCCGTTTCCGTTTTCGGAATGTTTCGATAAGTGTCTCTTTTGAGCACAACAGCGAGGTATCCCCTCATCAGTCACAATATATATGCTGCTATCAGGTACATATAAAGCCACGTGCAGTCGGCCAGACAAACTTTGGCATTGCATTCAATTAAATGCATAAATTCGTGACTTAATAGGGTATTGTACTGATATAAAATATGAACATATTAACCTATGTTTTGGATAGTCCGAATAAATTGGGGACATTATACATCGAAGCACATTTAATTTGTATGCATTTATGCTTATAAATAAATAATACAAATATTTATTAAAATGCGATGTGACGTCACTTACTATTGATAACACGCATGCGCGGCAAGGGGAATTTCACGAAGCCAACAATTTATCGTCACATGGTAAATAGTCCACGCCACAGGTTACAGATCTGTGGTCCACGCCGCGCCGTATAACCTCAAAGTTTCTGTGTGCCCATATTTTAAAATTAAAATGCCTCTTCACAATTCTTTAAAAAAAACCTAATGGTAATGGCGTTTTTTCAAGTGTGATGTGCGCTTACGCAAAAATTGTACATCATAGAAAAAAGTTATTGGAAAGTTTTGGAGTATTTCATGAACTGAATAGATACAAAAAATTCATTTTTTTAACTTATTAAATAAAGGAATTATAGTTAATTAAAAAATCCCGTTTTTTAAACAATCACTGTGTGCGCATGAGTCAATATTTTGAAACAATATTTATATCGATGTACGCAGCATGAGCAACGGAAAAAGGATATTAAAAAAAAGTTTATTATGAATATGTTTTTACAGTTTGATGTGCGGATGCGCGAAAAGTAGGAGAGTTAGACAAAATCTTTCTGTGAATTTTTGTAACCCTTTATGCTTAGAGTAAATCCTCAAATTTTGGAAATTTTATCTTTGTTAATACCACCACAATTTCACTGGTTCACTTTAGGTGAAACACACTGTATAAAATAATTGCATATAAAAAAATATGACACAAATAAACTCTAGAATATTTCCTGCACATATAGAACAGGGAAATTTGCTATGAATTGAGTTTTTAGCTTCATTGCGGAAAATATACAAATGCAATGCCTTCATAATATTGATGTAACTCGAGACAACCACGAATTTTATGTTATTATTTGAAATTACAGAAATACAAACTGCAGGATTTCATTTCATGATTGATTGGAACGCACGTTTCCACATATGAGGCGGTACAATATTTGTTTTGCTAATGTGCGAACTTGCAGATGGAGCAGGTGGCCAGAGTCCTTTTCCTCTGGCGATCGGAAGTCGAGGAGCAAAGAGAATGTGCGTCGGACATGCGGAGGAGGAACGAAGCTTTGGTATACAACATTCTTCCGCCTCACGTTGCTGCCCATTTTATGGGCAACAGAAAGAGACAGCATGACGAATTGTATTCTCAGAGCTACGCGGAAGTTGGGGTCCTTTTCGCCTCTATGCCTAACTTTTCTGGTGAGCATTAATAACACCTTAAATTAATAAAATAAATATATATAATGCTCATTAATCAAATAAACGATTGTGCTTCAATCCATACATATTTTTTTTCTGTGTTCTAAAGATTTTTACTCGGAGGAGACTGTGAACAACCAAGGACTAGAGTGCCTGAGATTCCTGAACGAGGTGATTTCCGATTTTGATGCGGTAAGTGTAATAGTATTCTGCAAGCGCTAGTTTATCACATCAAAAAGGATAATAATCGCTCGATGCAGATATCGACATCAAAAGCGGAATCTGCTTTCATTTCCGACATGATAAAACAGAGAATTACCTCCCTCAGCTGAACATCAAAGTGCATTCGATCTGCAGCGTCCGTTGGTATTTATCCAACTGATTTGCAGGCAAATACCGATCTGCAAATAATCGACGAATTAATTGGAAATGCCAATTAAGTCTGAAGTCTGAAAGTTAAGTTTAAAGCTTGACGGCAACAGCACCCGAAGTTGAGAATGTCAGCAGGTTAAAGCAGCTCAAGCGTAGGAAGTCAGAATCAAATGCTTCCCAATAAAAACTGTGAATGTGCGAAAAGATTTAAGCTTATGCATATTACTGAACGCCCTTACTCAGAAATTGGCTTCATATCCATTCACGTCAGATGTATCCGCTCATGAAAGCAGAACAGAATTCTCGCATGAGCAAGCTCCGGTTTTTATAGCCCCGCTTTCTCTAGGCCCTGGAAGGCTGCATCTATTCCAATATGGGGAATATGATTGTCGATATTTTCTACTTCGCTGAGATACCCGCGTATGCTGAAAGTGGAATTTCTGGTTGAGATGTAGATGTAGATATGTAAAGTAATACGTAAGTAATAGGTGCATATACCTATGCTGAGCGAATTTTGTTGTTGTTCCAGCTACTGGAGTTGCCCCAATTCCAGGATATTATTAAGATTAAGACGATTGGCTCCACATATATGGCAGCCAGTGGCCTAAACAGTACAAAGCAAATTAAGGTAGGTACTTGATAATATTATTTTAAAATATTAAACATAATTTAAGGCTTGTTATTTTAATTAAATCTCATTTTATGTGTGATTTTTATAGCCAGATGACCCCGTAACCGTAAGATGGGCCCACCTTTCCCTGCTGGTGGAATTCGCCCTAGACTTGAAGAAGGCCTTGCAAAGCATCAACGAACAGAGTTTCAATCACTTCGTCCTGAAATTAGGCATTAATCACGGCCCAATCACTGCGGGGGTTATTGGGGCCAGGAAGCCCCATTACGACATATGGGGAAACACCGTCAACGTGGCGTCTCGAATGGAAAGCACGGGGAAGGCTGGCTGCATACAAGTAATTATTATTTGCGCAAAATTTCAATCCGAACACACGCCCCCCCTCCACCGCTTCACCCACGCCCCCTCCATAGTTTCACCCGCGCCCCCACCACCGATTCGCACACGCTCACGCCCGCGCCCTTAATTACCGAAGCCCTCGGGGCGTACAGAGAACCGCGTGGAAAATATATAATGTAGTTTGTGGGGGGCTAGCAGATAGGTTCTCTCGTTAACAGCACATGCAGCTTGCGAGGGCGGCATTGATAAAATTTCTATGTTGTAGGAAATGCGATTAGCTGGGTTGCGAAATGAAGGGGGATGAGAGATAGGTTAAGTATGTAGACATAAAATAAAAAAGATATATTTTTTTTTAATCCAACTGCATGTTTTAGTCGCCTACATTTTAGAAAGAAATGCAATTATAGAGGGTGTTCTATAAAAGTCAAATATCGGGTTAATACTCAAATAATACGTTATCATTGCGATGTTTAGGTTTTTATAAGCAAAAACTATCATTAAAACATATGCAAAATTTCAGATCGATCACAAATTGTGTTCCTTATGTTTTTGTGTTTTAAAATTGGACGTCCGTCAAAATGAGCTACGAAGTTACTGTGGCTGCAAGACCAGCGCTCGCTAAGCCAATTCTTACGGAGTCCGCCTAAAACGGTAGCCAGCTATACGCTGTGTGCACATAACCAGCCGCAATAGCTTCATAGCTTGTTTTGACGGACGTGCAATTTTAAAACGCAACGACATAAGGAATACACTTTTTGATCGTTTTTTAATTTTGCACATGTTTTAACCATAGTTTTTGCTTGTAAAAAACGTAAACATCGCAATGATATCGTTAGGGCTTCTTATGCCGTAGACTAAATGCATATTGCTCTTTGCTATCGGAAGTTATGACAGTTAAAAGTCATAAGGGCGACTTTTTCTTTAATTGTCAATAACTTCGTTAAAAATTATGGCAGAGAAAAAAAATGAAAAATGTTCACACTACAAATGCATTTGGAGAAATTAATCGAAAAAAATTATTGAAGTCATAAGTTTTCTTTCTCATTTCTCACATAAAAAATTGGCTTATTTTTTAAAATACACTGGCCTGCAAAATTAAGGGAACACCTACGAGAGAGCAAAAATTTCGGTCATTTTCCAGACTCTGTATCTCTGAGAAAAATGACCATCCAAAAACACTATGCACACCACTTTAAAGGAAAAACTCTCTACTTTTCGATGTTTTAAGCAAAAAGTTTCTATTTCTTAAGAAACCCCCCTTTTCACGTGAGAAACGAAAGATCTAAACTTTTCCGTAAAATTTTCAAAGTTTAAACACGTCCACGGACCTCAATGATTTTTTGTGATTAATTTCTTCACTTTCATCTTGTAGAATGAACTTTTGTCTATGTGTTCCACTTTAATTCATTTTCCTGCGACAATTTTTAATTAACTTATTGACAATCAAAGAAAAAATCGCACCATTTAAAAATAACCTTAAAATTCACCAATTTGCCGGGTCGTATTAAAACTGTGGTCACATTGAGGGCATGAGCGATAACATTGCAATGTTTACATTTTTTATAAGCAAAAACAATCAGTAAAACAAGGGCAAAATTTCAAGTAGATCACAAAATGTTTACCTTGTGTCCCAGCGTTTTAAAAGATGAACGTTTTTCATAATCAGCCTATAAAGCTAAAAATCTTAAATGCAATGAGGGGTCGTGGAGGGTTCGTTTGAAAGGGTCTTTCAAGACGAGGACAACGTGATATCGTCGAGGTCTCTGCGACTTCTTTTCGACTTCTTTTGTGCTGGTTTTTAAAACTTTTTTAAACAAAATTAAGCTTCTTTGGTAATTACTATATGTGGCACGGTTTTTTTAAAAAAGGAACAAATTTACCCAGCAATCATTTTCCAAAAGTTGTACTTACGATTTTATATGGTAACCTTTAGCAGAAAATATCGGCAATTTCTTTACGAATACGTATTTTAAAACTATCCTCACACATAAAACCAATATTCGACCTTTTCTTCTTAACGTTAATATTAGTTAAGTGACGTAGGTACAGCAATTTTGACAATGAAAACCGTAATTTTCATTTGTTTTCAATTGTTTCTTAACTGATATGACTAGATTATCTAATCCATTATAATATTTGTGTATCATTTTATAATAAGTACATGCTAATCTAAATCTACGTTTTTCGCCTCAATCAAAGCCAAAAATTGTAAAATATTATGCTTATGTGTCGTCTAACCTGAAAAACATTCAAAAAATGAAACATATTTTTTTTTATTATTTTACCAAACTTTAAGTTTGTTCATAAATATCGACTTACAACACTTCGAAAAAAATTTACACTATATTAAAGACGAACAAATAAAAAACTGCTGCAAAAGAGATTGACTACAAATATATGTTACTGCTGATTTACTATGTAAATATAATAGTAAATAATGCACGTACGGTCAATTTGTTTGTTCGTTCAACTGAATATTTCAATGGCCACATTGCCTGTTGATACCGTCATCTAATAGACAACTCCTTCGTTTTTCTTTGAAAAAAGTTTACAAACAAACGCGCTATAACCACCGGCAATGAAAAACCTAAGTGTCTTTCTCTCATCAAAATGTGAACAGCTCTTGAGGTGTCAAGAATCCTTAGAGCAGGGGATGATAGGAATACATATGATATTTTATTGCAGAAACTATATAGCAAGTGAACTCGAGTACCCTACCACTCAATGTATTGGAAAACTCTTTGCTACTATGCCCAAATTACCTTACCACATTACAATTCACTCAATTACAAACAGTTAATTCAGTTAAAATTTATATACAAAGTTTAGTACATGATTTCTCTGTATCGATCTTTCAGGTAACAGAGGAAACTTGCCAAATTCTGCAGAATTTCGGCTACCAGTTCGAACAACGCGGCCTAGTTGCCGTGAAGGGAAAGGGACAGCTCATGACCTACTATCTGCTCGGAAAAGCCGGGAAAATCACCCCACCTACAGCGCCCGTCTCGCCGATAATGGGGGTCTCTACAATGGAGACAGTTACAGAGGAGGACGAGTCGCATGACAGCCCCACGTCCAAGTCGGACGACAAAACAGTTATCGAATGCACCGACTTATCCGAGCACAAAAGCGAAGAAGAAATCTTCAACTCGGACGTCGATGGCACCGGCTCGACGCAACCCCTCATCAATGACTACCACGGCAATAGGGATACTTCGGAAAATGCTTTGTTGCTAAGCAAATGTGATTCTTAACTATAGATCTTAACTATAAGTAGGGTTGTTAGATAGATAAACGGCTTGATTTATTTATTTTAATTTTCTTTCGACACGATATAACAACCAAAATGCTCATGACTGTACGGTACTTCACCACTCACCTGCATTTCCACAGACAAGTTATTGTTTTAGTTATAATTTCAACAAATAACTAGACTGTCATAAATTGTATAACAATTGTGAGAATCAATCATTAGTGTTAAATTATGCAGAAAGGAGGGTCGAATATTTAAATATAACAATTTAATGTAGCGCTGCATTCATAGTACGAACTGATGTTAATTGATAGATCTTTCATGTAAAAGTATATTTTCAAAACCTAAATCCGAGAGGAATATTCATATTTAAAAGTACGTTTTGACGTTCTGAATGCAGAAACGAAACAAAACATAAATCTCTAAACAAAAAGAAAGAAGATACGTTTGAATGAAAATATATCTTGCAATATCTTCATAATTGTACATATAAATGTGTATAGAAACTTGAATATATTATTTAAATAATTGGCGATAATGAAAATGAAGCCATGTTAGAATCTCAACGCACAGCAATCGTATTGTTTTGAATATTAATATTACGTAAAGATTAAATTTTAGCAATATTAGATACGTATAATTACAATGATTAGCTTGTGTACTTAAATTAAAAACAATATTTTACAATACAATCCAAAACATTTATGTATTGCAAAAAATGGCAACAAGAAATGCGATATACCCCCTGCCTAAATTATATACTATTAAATTATAAATTAACTATGTAACAGCTAGGCTGACGAACTTTGTAAGTATTTATTGAATTAATGCATTGTATAAGTTGCTGAAAAGGGATCAACATAAGAATAACTACGTTTTAGGTTATAAAGTATTTATCTATCTTAAGTAATGGATTAACTAAGTTTTCAAATGTAACATCTAATTTTGTATACTTGACAACACTAATTTTCTCTGTAATAATACTTGTTTACGGTAGTTGTTTTCAAATGCTACTAATCGTGTGTTTCTACTGATTAGAAAGGATATACGAATAAAAAGAAAATACTAGGAGAGTTTCATTTCATTATTTTTTGTGTTAAAAACGGTTTTTTTTATTCTTTCCAACTTTTTAATTATAATAGAATGAAGGAAAAGACGTCTAAAAGGGAAGCTAAAAATTTTACACAATTACATCAATAATATAGAGAAAAACCAAATCAATCAAGTGCATTAGATACTGGGTATCCGAAATTTACTCTAGCCTAAAATATTGCATAAGATTTATGGGTGTTTACAACAGGTTTGTTCCAACCATGCAAAAAACCGTACATTGACGTTCCGCCACATGCGCATTACAAACTTAGCGTTCCAATCAGCACCTATTACCTTGTGTATCGTACATCAACCGGTTCAAGAGTGGTAATATTTAGTACTTGCTCCGGAAAAAATTGGTAGGTTCTTTCCAACTACACGAGTTGATAGTTTGAGAACCGGTTAATGTACTGCACAGGGTCGGCTAAGGATCAAAATATAGGCAACCTGACATTCATGTGTACAGAATTACCATATGGGGACGAAAATTTTAGAATGGGCCGACCCTGTGCAGTACATTAACCGGTCCTCAAACTCTCAACAGGTCGTGAAATTACGTCACAGCAGCAAATAGCCGTTTTTAGTTGGAAACTGCGGTTCTTCTCTCAGTAGCCGTCTGACTGCCGGCTGATGTGGATTGACGCGTTTGTCATATTCATCCGAGGCCGTCTATGAAAGGCCATCTATGAATTATAAGACGACCTTCTTGCCAATGACCAATACTGAAATCCATGCTAAAACACTACTGTTTGTGAAACAAGCCGATAATTTACGAATGCTTCCGATGATAGGTGTTTCTAGTGTCATGGCCTGTTGAATTATAGACGGCCTTGTTCCAACCTACGATAAATTAACAAACCGTCCACTGAACTGACGTGCAGTAATTGGTTTAAAACTAGTACCTGAACCACAGTACAACCAGTAGGTCAACTCAGTGTCGGCGTCTTTGATCTTAGTTTACCGCGCAAGGATCCCACGCGCATGCAACCTTGGTTGAATTAGTAAGATCAGGGCAGCATTTAATTCCCTAAGTCCTTTTTCCAATTCTTCGTGATTCTTCGGCAAGTAGCGCGCATGATACATAAATGAAATCACCGATCTACTTCGATCTACACTTGTCGTAAAAGGTCTTATTTTGAGGATTCCACGCAGGCAATTACGCACATTCTGGCAAACCTCGAAGTTGACCAACTGGTTGTACTGTGCCTGAACGGTACAATGAACCGTTCATAGGCGACGCGACGGTTGGAACAAACCTAATAAGTAATACGATAAAAAAGGAAACTGTAACCAAACGTCACCAATTGTCAATCAGCTGACTGTCATATTAGTCATAAGCAAACAAGTCTCTACCAAACTACCAAGCATTTGTTGTTTGTTTACGCTCGTGATGTTTATTAACACTTAATTTCGTTCAGTTTTCGCATCTCCACCAGAGAATGTCCGAATCAGGCAATTATGGTGTGATTACGCAGAACGTAATTGTGAAAGACCTCTCCAAGGCAGACCACCTGCAACAGCAAAGAACTGTTCTGCTAGGAACCATTGTTAAGATCGAGAATGTCCTGGGCAATGGGTTCTTAGCAATAAGATTTTTTAAGGATAATGAGTCCCTGGAAAGCCTGCTATTTCATTGTCCGAGAGATCATATAGCAGTCATCGACGACAAACTCTGTCCTTTTTTACGTGCAGTTGTGTCGCCACAAGAAAAACTTAAGTTGGCGAAAAACAAACGTAAATGCGAGCGGGTTTTACAGATTGCTAAGGAAACGGTCGTTACATTTGCGGAATACGAGGACATTTACTTAGGAACCGTCAAGTACATTGGAAACGTGAAAGGTTTGGGGAAATGCTTCGGGATTCAACTGCATGTAAGTAAATCTAATCATTTCTGATATTTTATCAATGAAGAAAATAATAACGCAGTATATACATATTTTTAAAAGCTATTATGTAACTATTTGTAAAAACTGTTACGTAACTACATATTCCACTTTATTCTGCTAACAGGAAGTTTTAAATTGAAGCATGAGTGCACAATTTTAGAAAGCACCAACAAAACATTTTAACAAATAAGCATGCTCATGTATTGCGTTGTACTGAAAATAATGTGTGTTTTCAAGCGTCAACTTTAAACAATCATCTTCCTCTACAAATCATATCTCTGCACTAAATACAGTTTATTAAATCTTATAAGTAACGTATTTTTCAGCAAAGGAAGGACAAAAACAAGTGCAATGGCTCATATGCAGGAATACAGTACTTCAGCTGTCTCCCTGGATATGGTATTTTTACTACTATCGACAAGATTACACCGCAAACCATGGGATATATGGAAAGTAGATCGGAAATCTCCGAGCTGGATAAGTACGTGGAAAAAAATGTTTCATCGATAAGCAATAATAACACGAGTTTGCACATTCTTAATGCTAGAGAAAGTACCAATGCTAGTGCACTCCTTGATTCAAAAGCATTCGATACAAAAACTTATAATGATTCAAAAACTTTTGAATCAAAATCTTTCAATGATTCGAAACTTCACAATGACGCAAAAGCATATAATAATTCAAAACCATTCAATGATTCAAAAGCATTCAATGATTCAAAGATATTCAATGATTCCAAGATAAACAATGATTCAAAAGTATACAGTGATTCGCACATATACAATGATTCAAAAGCATTCAATGATTCAACAGCATACAGTGATTCAAGAACTTATAATGATACAAAACCTTTCAATGATACAAGAGCTTACAATGAAACAAAAGTTTACAACGATATAAAATCTTATAGTGATTCAAAATCTTATAATGAATCAAAAGCTTCCAATGATTCGAAGACGTTTAATGAGTCTAATGCATACGGAAATTCAAACTATGAAAATGACGACTCTAAAGTTCCTCAGAAAGATACTGCAGGGAAATCACTAAAGACTTCTATTTCTCTTCAAAACATCACTGGCACGAACAGCATCAACACAAATAACGATTTCGATCAAAACACTATTCTACAACCAGACAATACTCACTTGATAAAGCAACAACAAAAGTTAATGAAAAACATGCCTACGAAGAGGACCGCTCAGTTTTACACTACGGAAATGGATTTAATAGATACCATCGGAGGGCTTTGGTCGGGTAGTACGGAACCTGAGCAGCTGGAGAAATTCTCAAATTTTAAATCTTCCTTGGATAAGACAGAGAAAAATGAGCCCATGGAAAAAAGTAAATCATCAAAAAGCAAAACTTCTCTTGCATTTTCGCATTTGATAAATGGAAAGAATTTGCCCAAGAAAAAGCCCAATGAGGAGAAAATTTGTTACGACACGAATCTTGGTAAGTTTTTAGCTCTTGAAGTTCTTTTTATTGGGTTTGTCTTAAGGTCTTTTTCTGTGATTCTGTTATTTTTGTGTTTCTCATCAAGACCCTCTAAAAACTTATTTGCATTTTATTTTTTCTTCTGGATTTTTGGAAGAAATTTTTTATAGAATAAAAACTGTTTAACTAAAGTTAAATATATTTCATTACTAAAAAGATAACGTTTCAGGAGTTTGGCTGTCCCCTTCTTCAGAACTTGCATTGAATTATTAAAATTCTTGTAGTAAAATTTGACTGTAAAACGTGCGAGAGTAAATAAACAATTTTAAATATAGTTGTAAATAAACCAGTTTAATCAGTTATATCGTTGACTAAAAACAAAATGTATCCTGCCTAAATAAAGGCGAAATGCCTTTTCTAAATTTAGAATGATGTAGTGTAAACCTAGGACGTAAGCTTTTTTTAGACCTTTAATAATTTCGAAGTAAGTCCTTGAGATGGGCACAATCAAATTTCCAAAAACTGTCTATGGTTTAGTACTGAAATATGTTTAAGTTTATTTAATAAGCTTTTATTTTATAAGTAAATTCTTTTGGAAATCCTAAAAAAATAATATAATAATTAATAAGATGGAATAAGGAACTCATCACACTATCTACCCAGTAGTACCAGATCATGACTCATGACTTATTTCATAGTGGTTCCATTTGCCATAAACGTATCCAAATGTTTGATTTTTGAAGTTTGAAATTGAAAGTAATCAAATATGAAACTGTTGCTAGAAAAGATTAAAGTCTACAGAAATGAAAGTGTTACCTGAAAAAACCCAAGCCGAATGAGTATTTCAACAGCTCAAAGTATCTAGTTTACGAACTGCTATTGCAGTGAACATTGTACTCAGAGTGTATTAAATTGATAATGGAGGAAGTGTGTTTCTGTGCAAAATGCAGGCAATAACAAAATGTACAAGATAATAGATTTTTACATTACTTTTTAGATAATTGAACAATTTGTATTAGTTGTTAACAAGAAATGTTACAAGCCACTAGGTGAGATGACGATTATGATTGATTCCGCTTTATTGTCGTAGCTGTAAAAAAGGTTGCAATCGCTACTGAAAGCTTGGTCACTTATAACTGAAAAAAGCATTTAAACATTTTATATCTTTGTTTTCTGCGTAACATAACCTGGACTTTATTCCCTAATAATTTTCCTCATTAGGAATTATCACATCTACTGGTTTTTATGAAGGCACATAAAATTTCCATTTCGATGGACTTCCGCAATAATTATCAATGTAGCAAGCAGACATAAGTAATTTTCTTATTTTAACTCATGAAAAGTTACAGGGCTAATGGTAAACTGTGATTGCTCTACAGTTTTTCGATCTGCCCACAGTGAAAATTGTTTTTGTTTGTACTACTGTTTTTTAGAAAATTTACACATCGTTTCTAATTAAATAATCAACAATAATGCAATGTTAACAGTACTTTATTGATATAAATGGAATTATTACACAAGTGCAAAAGTCTTCGCATTATACACGAAGTCATCCAGTACAACTTCTGCGTGGTGCCAAAAGCCTGTAGTGACGGAATAATTTCGTCAATAAATATATAAATAATTTGTACAGGCATAGAACTAAATAAGCGAAATCTGGTAAAAGGGTATTTTATCATTGTATTCGTCACATTCCTTTCGTCTTTTAAAGTTTTGTTCCATTACTTTGACAACTTTAGTTAAATAGAATAATGAACAATAAATAAAAATAGAATAGGGAATAACACAATGGGGCGCATGGTACCATCACACACTTTTGACACCAACAAGGACATTCGTACAACCTATTGTACCACACATTTTAAAAAGGTATGCGCCAAAAAAGCGGGTAGTAGCCAGTTCTATCCGTTCCGGCCCTCGGGTGCGGAGGTCGCTTGAGACCAGCAACAAAAGTTGCATTAAGTTAAGTAAAAATAAATATATAAATAATAACAAACAAAGAGACATAAAATTAACTTCAGTTAAAGGAGTTAAATTAAGTAAATGACAATTGCAAAAACAAACAAATAAAATAAATAATTGATAAAAGAAGTAAAGTGAATTATTAAAATAACAACAACCCCTGAAGCCCAACAAAGGACGAAGTATATCTTCAAAAATATATCATCAGATGTAAATCAACACCCCCCAACAAAGGACTAAAAATATATACCCTTACAAGTCATTTCACATTACCACAACCTTTTGAACAGAGATTCAACTTGATATGCCCTTTAAACAATCTGCATGATCACATACGTGATCACCTAGCTCCCAGGATGTTAATCATTTCGATTATTGTATATGATGTTTTTGAGTGGGGGACCAATAAGCATCCCCATAACATGGTACTGTAAATATTGGACGGCATTAGCATGCGATTGTGCCTAACGCCCTTACAGTTTAACTTTGACCACATTGTATTACCAGAGTAATGACGCACATGAACAAAGATCAGTTCATTTGCACACGACAATCTTTCAAAAATTGAAACTGTTATTACTTTTAAATAAAATTAATTGAATAACAGTGTAGTTTACAAGTCATTTAGTTTGCTGTAAAAGCTGCTTAATTAAATTACAATACTTCTTCTGAGAAATACATAAATTTTTGGTTTAAAGTCAGTATATTCTTCAACCGTCCCTCTATTCTGACTTACAGGTATATGAGTTATACCATTGAGTAAGGTACCTACAACACAAGTTTTAAATTAAGAAACCAACATTGCATAAATATACAAATAATATTTGCACAATTTACATTGTGGTTAAACTGTAATACGATAGAAAAAAACTATCTAAATACATAGATTATATGTATAGCAATCTTATAGGATCTTTACCTTTTATTTTTTTTATTATTTTTAGCAATTAAATCCCATTGTTTCCGTACTTGACGTTGCATTATAGTTTATGCGAATAAAGCATTTTTCATTTTTTATAATTTATGCAACTTCCGTATTGTCAATTTCAAGCAAGTGCTCTCTGATTGGTGGTCTCAATGGAAACAAGTGTTTAAAGGAGGTGCGCTAGCATACAAATATTTAAAATTCAAACGTCTAATAAGTGCAAATATCTGTGGAGTTACTGTTAAATTTCATGTGTACTAATAATTTATAATTATTATAAATAATGAATAAGACTAATATTAAACTAATGTGAATTTGAATATATAGCAAATTCGAAAGGTATTATCAGATGTAAATTATTAAATACAATAAATTTATTTCTGTAGGGTGTCTTGCAATGCATTTGTAGCTTAAATTAACAACAAACATGGTAATAATGTGTATGTCTTTTTTAAAATTAATAACAATCACATAATATAATAATGACCGCATTTTTGGCAAATGAAACCACTGTACATTTGGGAAACCATTAAGAGGAATCTCAGGTGATTTGTATAAAATATTGAATACCAAGGATAACAAATAGAGTAGTGACAAATTGTAAGATGCTACATAATGAGAAAGGTTACTTCAACAAGAGGTGAGACATATAAAAACGCGAACAAACAAAAGCAATACAATGCATATGATATCTACCACCAGCCAAAGTTGAGCCAACCCTATAACTAAATTTTTAATTTAAATGATAGTTCTTGTGTCTGGGATTATGTTTGTACAATTCGATTTGCTATCCAAACATGTAGCTCGTCGCCTAAATGCAAAAGTATCACAAGTGACAATAAACAAATATTACAGGAAATTTTATTATTTTTGATAAACACATTTACAGTAAACATGTTTGCTTTAGGTAATTAGTAGACATTTAACAGATAGATAATATTAGTACACAACAATCTCAAAAATGACATTTTTTGATTTATACAATTTCTGCATTTAGGCGACGATGTATTTTATAACAATAAAGGTATTTATAATTATCATTTTTACATATGTGATTTTACAAAAGTTTTAAACATTACATTGAAGTTTCGATTAGATTGTTCTTAATCCTGTACTTGATATACTTGTTAATAAATTTCTTGGGTTTGGGACTTTTAAATAAAAATTCTTTTTTCTTTGACGTTTCGACTCTTACATTTTGGCCTTTATCTCATTACGTTATTGTACCTCACTTGAATATCAATATTTATTAATAAGTATTACATTGAAGGTTATTCAATGCCACTTACCCCATTTAGAGCACAGATATAATTTGCAATAATGCACATCTTCCACTGCCGGATATTTCTAAAAATAGCCCCAACATGCATAACTCTCAGAATGTAGCAGACTTTTTTAGATTTCTATTTTTACTTTCACACTAGCAAATGTGAACAACCACATTACCTCATTTTGACCTGAAGAGTGCTTTGGTGATTATAAGAGGGTCAAGTGGTGATTGTCTTTAGTTGAAATTAGAATTATTATTGTTTTTCTTGAAAGTGCTTTCAACTCAATCAAAAGTGCCACAACAGTTGCTCTTGTCGTTTCACTAAAATGTCAAGAAACAATATGAAAATGTCACATCACAGCAAACCTAAAAATAACCCCAAAAATTTGAAACTTCAGATTAGCAGCCTGAAGAATAACGGGAATGCCCCCCGTGAAAATTTGTACGCAAATTCCGAAATAAGTAACTGCGATAACTTTTACGTCTCCCAATATGATATTTCGAATGATTTGCCCTTGTTTGTGCTAGAAATTAACGAGAGGAATGCGGCTTTGCAACGACCAACTTCCCCAAAGAAAATAATGTCTGCCTCGAAAATTAATCAAAAACGTTTTGTTGATCCAGAACCTGGCGCAACAAATGATTTGACCATCGGAACTTTGATCGAAATTACAAACAATAACATTGGGGAGCCGCTCTATGGAGTTATTCGATGGATGGGACAAGAACCTGATACTAAATTAATCTTAGTTGGGGTGGAATTAGAAGATGAACATGACAATGTTCCTTTGACGTTAACCGATGGGATGCATAACGGAACTAGATTCTTCGATTGCCCTAATAAGAAGGGAGTGTTTGTGCCTATTAGTCAATGTCAGAAGGATTCCAGGTTTCAAGATGGGGCTCCTACGCCAGTGCATACTATCACTGAGAAATTATTTGGGAAGGTGAGTTTATATTTTATTACAGAATTTTATTTTGCTATCAATAAGATATTATTTAAAATTAAATTAGTTAAAATAAAAAACTCATTTAATTTGAAACAGAAGTAATACCTATTGCAACACATTAGAAACTATATAAACATACAAGGTTACAAACAGCGTTTCGAGATAAGATAAACTCCTCATAAATACATTACATTTTCAGAATTAATCAAGAGAATAATATTTCACAGAAGCTGTAAAAAATAGAAATACGGTAACTTATTGCAGAGAATCGAGTTAACAAGTGTAATTATTTTAGATCTCTTCATTATTTAACCATTCTCCCATATTAGTAAAAATGATCTAAGTTACTAAAATATAACAGGTTAATTACTCTTTTTTAATTCTAGTTTTAAAATGCATGCACACAAATGTACCTAAATGTATTTCTTTCAGATGAGTTGCCCAGTAATAGAAGGGTTTGTAGCACCATTATGCTTACCGACAGAAACTGATGTCGATGCAGTTTGTGGCAAATTCAGAGGCATTCAAGGCCACCACAACTCATGCTATTTGGATGCGACTTTATTTTCCATGTTCACTTATACAGGGGTTTTCGATAGCTTACTCTACAGACCAAAGTCGAGCAATGACATCCCGGATTACGAAGAGGTTCAAAAAGTGCTGCGAGAGGAAATTGTTAACCCTTTGAGGACTTCGCTGTTCGTCAGATACGAAAGGGTGATGACTTTGAGGAAGCTCCTGGACAGATTGAGCTCGGTTTCTGGCTTGACAAGTGAAGAAAAGGACCCTGAAGAGTTCCTGAACTCCTTGTTGGCGCAGATCCTCAAAGCCGAGCCGTTCCTCAAGTTGAATTCCGGCCAGGAGTCGTATTACTACCAGCTTTTCGTCGAGAAAGACGAACGACTCGAGCTGCCCACAGTCCAGCAACTCTTCGAGCAGAGCTTCTTTACGAGTGATATTAAGCTTAAGGAAGTGCCATCTTGCCTTATCATTCAGATGCCTAGGTTCGGGAAAAGTTACAAGATGTATCAGAGGATTTTACCTTCGCAACTGTTGGATGTTACAGACATTATAGAAAACTGTAAGTTTATTTATTTTTCATGTTAGTTTTTAGTTTTTCTCTTTTTAATATTCTAAACAAATTAGTAAAAAAAATTGGTTAAAAAATTAATTTTTGGCTAAAATGTTTATAAACTTATAAACAATAGAATTAACGTAATGAAAAATAATCATAATTTTAGCATAAGACCTAATGTATCTATAATATAATAATAATAACCAAAATTAGATCTCACCATGTATAAAAAATGTAACCGAAAATATCAGAAATATAGTAAAGAAATATTCGAATAAAATGATCGTACTCAAAAATGTAACAAAAAAATGGCATTTAAACGAACCTATTTTTCAAGAAACCTCTTAAATTAATAAGTTAAATTTATGAAATGTAAAGTTCTCCAGGTCAAGATGATATATGATGAATTAGTAGAAATAAAAATTCTTGGTACTTTCTTGACAATTTTTAATTGTTCGCAAGACGACCGGTTTCGCCACTAATTCGTGGCTTCTTCAGGCCTTTGTAGTCAGTATTTACCTCTTGTCATTTTTATATTAACTTTGTAAAATGTTATCATTATACTTGATCTCTGATTTGTTCTATTTTATGTTTTAATATTCT
>JAWQRP010001857.1:0-17405 GCA_033557875.1 Quadriops clusia | reverse complement strand
ATATTGTTTTGAATATGTACTTCAACTATTCTAACCATTAAAAAAATAATAAAACAAGTTATTATTTTACCCTAATAAAATATGTATTCCCTATATAATTATCAAAATGTCCATCTTGCTCGCTTCGCTCGCAAGCGCTCGCGCCTTCGGCGCTCGCTTTAGTAATCTCAACTGGAGCGAGATAATTCAAGATACGGTTTTATTAGAAATCTGTTACTAATATTTTTAATCTTCACTTTAGAATCTTAAAACAAATAAGTAATACATTACATATTTTATTGTTTTAAAATAAGTAATACATTACATATTTTATTGTTTTAAAATAAGTAATACATTACAGATTATATTATTTTTAATATTAAATATTACTTATATTATTTTGAATATGTACTTCAATTTCTCTAACCATTAAAAAAGTAATAAAACCAGTTATTATTTGACCCTAATAAAATATGTATTCCCTGTATAATTATGAAAACGTCCGTCTTGCTCGCTTCGCTCGCAAGCGCTCGCGCCTACGGCGCTCGCTTTAATAATCTCAACTGGAGCGAGATAATTCAAGATACAATTTTATTAGAAATCTGTTACTAATATTTTAAATCTTCACTTTAGAATCTTAAAACAAAAAAGTAATACATTACATTCTAAATAAAAGAGTTGGTTGTAGTTTCTTGACTTTTTATTTTTTCTTTCAAATAAGCTACCGGCTTCTTCAGGCTTATGTAGTCACAGGTTTGAGATGAGATACAGAGTCAATACATTTAAAATCTGACACAGGTATAAACATTTTAAAAATATATGGACGTGCACAAAAATTGTTCTGTCTTCTATCAGCTTTTATGTTTTTTTTTTAATTTGGGTTGTGAAGCGTTCGTCGTATATTGAGAGGTTCTCTGTGTATCGGACTATAACTGTTATAACAGTCGCTTCGCTCGCAAGCGCTCGCGCCTTCTGCGCTCGCTTTAATACACTTAACTGGAGCGAGATAATTCAAGATACGGTTTTGTAGTAAGTTATTTTTAATATTGCAATTCCTCACTCCACATTTTAAAACCTAAAAATTATAAATGAAATCTTTAAAATAAAAAATTAAAAATAAGAAACTTTGTAGAAAATAATTTTTAAAAAATGTAGAACTATTTTAAAAATGTATAATATGAACCCAAAAAACGTATACTTAAATTAAAAATAAAAAAAATTATTAAGATCAAAAACGTCCGTCTTGCTCGCTTCGCTCGCTTTAATACACTTAACTGGAGCGAGATAATTCAAGATACGGTTTTAGTAGTAAGTTATTTTTAATATTGCAATTCATCACGCCACATTTTAAAACCTAAAAATTATAAATGAAGTCTTTAAAATAAAAAATTAAAAATAAGAAACTTTATAAAAAAGTTGATGATAAAACTTGATAATAAATTAGACATTAAACTTGAAAATAAACTAAATAATAGATAAAAATAAAATATGTTTAACATAACTCAAAAAAATATATACTTAATTAAATATAAAAAAATACTTTTTATGATCAAAAACCCCCGTTTTGCTCAGTTCGCTTGCAAGCGCTCGCGCCTTCGGCGCTCGCTTTAATACAGTTCACTGGAGCGAGATAATTCACAATACGGTTTTGTTAGTAAACTATTTTTAATATTGCAACTTCTTACTCCACATTCTAGAGCCCAAAAGTTATTAATGAAGTATTTAAAATAAAAAAATAAAAACAGGGAACTTGATAAAAATCTTGATAATAAACTTGATAATAAATTTTATAATAAACTTGATGATAAACTAAATAATAAACTTGATAATAAACTTGATAATGAACCTGATAATAAACTTGATGATAAACTAGAAAATAAACTTGATAATAAATTTGATAATAAACTAGATAATAAATTTGATAATAAACTTGATAATAAATTTGATAATAAACTTGATAAGAAACTAGATAAAAAACTTGATAATAAACTAGATAACTAGCTTGATAATAAACTTGATAATTATTTTAATAATAAATAAAAATAAAAAATGTACACCATAAAAAAACATATACTTAAATTAAAAATAAAAAAATATTTTTTTTATGATCAAAAACGTCCGTCTTGCTCGCTTCGCTCGCAAGCGCTCGCGCCTTCGGCGCTCGCTTTAATACACTTAACTGGAGCGAGATAATTCAAGATACGATTTTATTAGTAAATTATTTTTAATATTGCAACTCCTTACCCCACATTCTAAAATCTAAAAATTATAAATGAAATATTTAAAATAAAAATAAAAAATAAGATACTAAAATAAGAAATAAAAATAAGAAGTAATAATATGAAATTTATAACATAAAACAACAAAGTTATGTTTAATTTTCAGTATTTTTTATTAGTTTTAGTTTTTAGTTTTTTGAGTTTATAAGTACATAATTCATTACTGTCTCTTGTTCATATAAATACAAATATTCAAAATAATTTTATATTTAATAAAAACGTTTCTTTAATTAAGTCACTCTAGTTGACTACTAAAAAAATAATAATAACATAAATAATATAGGAATATTACATACAAAAAATTCCAAAATTGAACACATACTTTACTTTCAATATACAGTACATATTTAATGATGTTTCATCGTTCTAATACAACCACAACAAAGGAAGTTGTTGTGTACATTATGCGGCTATTGAGTAATGACGCTTCGAAACGCTTCATCGCTTCGTTATTTAAAATAAAAATAATTTTTAAAACGGACTTAATGAATGGTCGGTGCAATCAGTGCCGTCTAAATGGGTAAAACCACATGTAAGTAAAACCACATATAAGTAAAACTACATACATAAACGTAAAACCTGATTCCACATAATTCTGATAATTGCCAATATTCCGCACATCACGCGCTAATCGAACAAGAGCATTTGGCGAAACGCTCTGGATTTAAAATAAACACTTTTATCTCAACCGTTCGGCAAACACTAGCATTTTTTCAGTTCGAAAAAGTGCACCAACAATCGAATGCCTGTGCTCCCACATGATAAGATATACAGTCCGCCGATTTATTATACACACAATAACGCATCGATTTTCTGATAAATTTCGCATTTGGAACATTGCGTAACATTGGTCATATGGTTTCGATAACTATGAAATTATTTTCTTTTATTTAGGGATTTTATTCACTACAACGTTGCTAATTATGTAATTTAGGAAAATGACAGTACTCTTGTTATACCTATAATTGGTAGAATTTTTGAACTGCCAGAATTTCTGTCAAAGATGACTGTTTGCTTGGCAGCTATCAAACTTCAAAGTATTAAACTTTAAAGTATTGAACCTTAAAGTATTAAACCTTAAAGTATTAAACCTAAAGTGTTAAACCTTTAAGAGTTGAACCCGTGAAGGTGAAACAAATGTTCGAAGACGATTCGGACCTGACGATTGTCTTAGGCCCTAGCAGTTCAGCAGGAATAGTTGGCAAGTCCCCAAATCTCCCAACCATCAGAAGTCACAGAAGAGCTTATTCTCTTAGCCAAATTTCGGATTCACATTTGTGTTATGGGAGGGTTAGATCGAGATCAGACTTTTATCCTCCTCGTCAGAAAGATTCTTTTCCTTCTTGGGGAAGTTTCTCCAGATTCAGAAGCCAGTCCAAAGAAGGCTCCAGATCTGAGTCAATCTACACCTTGAGGAGGAGCGCTTCCTTCGCCTTTTGGAGAAGAGTTCTTTGCTTGTTCTTCCAGAAGACCTTCAAGCACGATTTGGAAGACAGGAGCAGGGTGGTCGTCCCAAATCATACGATTTTTAGGAAGACTCCTAAGAAGGATCATCCGAATGGAGGAAGGCCGAGCAATAAAATCAGGACTACGAAATATACTCTTATTTCGTTCCTGCCGAGGAATTTGCTGGAGCAATTTCATAGGGTGGCGAATCTTTATTTTCTCTTTTTGGTTCTTTTGAATTGGTTGCCTGCTGTGAATGCGTTCGGGAAGGAAATAACCATGTTACCAGTGACGTTCGTCATTTTTGGGACGGCTATTAAGGATTTAGTGGAGGATCGAAGGAGGCATGCTAGCGACAAACGAATTAATAATTCCACCTGCAGGATTTACGACAGGTGGGTTTATGATTGTTTAGAGATGACGATCTATATTTTAACGAGATAATTTTAAAAATCAATCTATATTTTAGTTTAGTTTGGGTTTAGATCTGTGGTTTAAGGTTTCCAACCGACAAGGTTCATTGACTCGGGGATGTGCGATTCATCTAATATGTATTAAAAAGCTTTGCCCTGGTCTGGAGGGAGTCTAGACCGGACGAAATTTATCAGGGATTACTTTCTTGCACGGTTTAGTTCGTTGTTCCGGGGTCATTTTACAGGGTCTCCGAAAAATCGTTTCTTTTTCAATTTCTGGCCAAATTATATGCCAACATTAAAAATTAAAACCAATCTCTTTATCAAAGTTTACGCCGGCCCGTGTGTAATATTATTGTTATAGAAAGTATGCAGTTAGCCGCGGCGGAGTTATTGAACTTTTTATGAGTGAGCGAATTAATAATGGCAAACGTAATAACTAGGCGTGCACGTATAGGTAGCACGCTAAAATGGCAATCAATGGTTTGTCTGGTCCATTGTGACCGTTAATCGCTTTCTACTTAAAATAAGTATGGCACGGTTGTGGTCCTTTTGGAGCACCGAAGCGCTTATTCTTCTTAATAAACTCTTAATAAACTCTTGGTAAACTACAAAGCAAATTATAAAATAAATTGTATAAAATTAACTTATTATCAATTAAGTATACTATCAACGATAGTAACAAATGATAGTAACAGATGATAGTAGGTATAACCAAATAGTGATAAATAGTGTAAATAAGGACTAAATAGTGATAAATAGTGTAGATGGTGATAAAGCAATGTGTAAAATCATTTCGTGCTTAAACGCACAATTGTTTTTAATCCCCTGAATTAGCCGGGAAATTTATTTAACGATCGCAATGATGACGGCTATAAAATTTATTGCTCGTCGTTGTTGCGTTACGCTATCTGAGAAAAATTGGTGCTCCAATTTGCTATTTATCAAATTTATTGTTTATCAAAAGTCTAACTGCTGACGCTCGAAATCTCCGAACAAAGACAAACTTTTTAAACCGTTGTTTTGCCTTTGTTTTGTTTTGTCTATATTCTATTTTTTTTAACATATTTTGTTTCTGCTCCATCGTACATTGAAAAATAAAGCAAAATGATTTGAGGTAGAGCAAGCTCAAGGAGAAAGTTTCGCTTATTAGTCGCTTATTAAAAATATCTAATACCCAAGTTTAAGGCACTTACGTATGTATACGAAAATCCTCGTTCATGCTCAGCGCCCGTTCATGTTATATATTTAATTAGCGAATTGAGAGGATGTGTGCGAGTAGCAATTTTCACACTTAACCGGCATTAGCGGAGAAAGTCATTTAAAACGCATTATTTCCACATAGTTAGTAATATTGCTTCGAATAGACTTGCTTTATTATATGGCATATTATACGTATTACAACAATAATTATCGTTAAATGTTGTCGTTAAATATTAAGTAATATTGCCATTCTTTGTATTAATCGATTTATGTACAGTTTGAAAACTATTAAATGTCCAGTTCGAATTCAAAAAAAGGCTGCACAAAAAATAATGAGAGTTAAAAAGTGGACGTTTAATTCTTTTTTAATCGTACAAGAACAGGGTATGTTAATATACCCGAATCTACACTTTATGCATATTTAGATAAGATCCCGTATAAAATTATGTTAATTTGAATAACGTATGGATGCTACATTGTTATCAATCTTTAGTTCCATGAATATTTATTATACAGGCGGTGGATAAGTTGTAACGTAATGAGTTATTTTGTTATATAATTCCTCGTTTGCGTAACTTTTTTTAAAATTACTATTTTTAAATTTACGATTTTTAAATTTACGCTTTTTAAATTTACGCTTTTTAAATTTACGCTTTTTAAATTTACGATTTTTAAATTTACGGTTATTAAATTTACGGTTTTTAAATTTAAGATTTTTGAAATTATTCCTCTTAATATTTTTTTATTGTACCTATACTTCTCGATCGTAATTATTGCAATCTGTAATTTATGAACTTATTTTTTCATAATCGAAATGGGCCAAGGTCCTCCAACAATCAAGCCCACTTGTTCACAGCGTTATCCGTCGTTCTCATAATGTTGAAATTTCATGGGTTCGTACGCAAATACACATGTGCGAATATTGTCTCCTAAAATAAATTTCCCAATTTGACACATGCAAATGTTATCTGGCTCCGACCTTCGCTTTAAATGTGTATAGAATTTCGTTAATGGTGATAAAACGAAACAATCGCCACGAACAGTTGTGCTTTGTTTAAGTAACGAACTTTGTATATATTTTGTGTATTGATATTTTAGGTACTTACTATTTTATGCATGATTTTCGAACGATTTTATGTATGATTTCATTACTGTTTTATGTATGACTTCAATACGATTTTTTTGTTATTTTATTCTTATTTTATTTTTATTTTATTATTATTTTATTATTATTTTATTATTATTTTATTATTATTTTATTATTATTTTATTATTATTTTATTATTATTTTATTACGATTTTATTACGATTTTATTCCGATTTTATTTCGACTTTATTTCGTCTTTACAGATGATTTTATTACGAGTTTGTATACGATTTTACTGCGATAGCATATGCGACTTTAGATCGCCATTTTTAACCGCCTCTTGGACAATTATAGCCGTAGAAATGTTGCCCAGACAATCATTAAAGTTAAATTTAATCCATTGCAAGAACTCGAGCGCAGCCTTTGATTTGATTGGCACACATTGAATAGCAAAGCTGTTATTCCAACTCGGGCGTTGTTAACCTTATTCATGATCAAACGACATTCGCAACAACACTATCATTATTTTTGTGAACGCAGCCTTATCGTAATCGGCCTTCTGTACACACAATTCATATATGAGCGCATAATCACATCTTTGTGGTATAATAGAATATGTATTAAAACACAAAATGGAGAAAAAACGGCTTGGTTTAATCTATTGAAAGAAACAAACATTTTGCAAATGTCAAAAATTGTGCAAATATCAAAAATTTTGCAAATATCAAAAAGTTAGAAAATATCAAAAAGTTTGTAAATATCAAAAAGTTAGCAAATATCAAAAAGTTTGTAAATATCAAAAAGTTTGTAAATATCAAAAAGTTAGCAAATGTCAAAAAGTTAGCAAATATCAAAAAGTTTGCAAATATCAAAAAGTTAGCAAATATCAAAAAGTTTGCAAATATCAAAAAGTTAGCAAATATCAAAAAGTTAGCAAATATCAAAAAGTTAGTAAACATCAAAAAGTTAGCAAATATCAAAAAGTTAGCAAATATCAAAAAGTTAGCAAATATCAAAAAGTTAGCAAACATCAAAAAGTTAGCAAATATCAAAAAGTTAGCAAATATCAAAAAGTTAGCAAATATCAAAAATTTAGGAAATATCAAAAATTTTGCAAACAAAAAAAATTTTGCAAACACCAAAAAGTTTCCAAACACCAAAAATTTTGTAAAAACATAGAAAACTAAAAATCGTTTGCAGCAAAAAAGCGATCTTGATCTAATCCTAGAAGTCAGTTTATATTTACTGCAGATTTACATCAGTTCAGCAATAAGTTCTAAATAAAACGTGTGCTTAGTTTGAATCAGAAATAACAGGGTCACTATGCTAAGCTAATCAAACCTCAAGGCACTTTCGCCTCGCCGTGACTCAACCAGGATTTACAGCTGTTCCTCGGTTATCAGCATTCTTTCTTTGCTTATTCGCTGATTATTCGTTGATTATTCGCTGTTTATTCTATGTTTATTCGATGTTTATTCAATGTCTATTCGCCTCGCGCTGTTTACGTTAAGTTAATTTCCGGATAGAGATGTCAACGTGCGATAAAGAGAATCTTTCACACATTGACAGACGATACGTCCCATCAAATTGTGTTTTTCTTTATCTCGAACCTCTAATTCCCATCAAATATGAAAGGGAAGACTACCCCTGACGAATCGATCACCAGCGAACAAGTCAGTGATTATGGTCATTTATTATTGAGGGGCAAAATATAGGTTGCTGGTCAGATTCGTGAGTCCTTTCCCATCATTTATTCATAATAAGTACGTTGGCGTGGGTCAAGTTCAAATCCGATGCAGGTTGTTGTGATTGTGATAGGTACAAGAACACCTGGCCGCTGTCATTAGGGTAAGTGACGTCACTGCGACGCGTTGGCCAATCAATCGAAGACATGCATAGAATCGTTCTAATATTTATTTTACTTTGTAGTTCTTTCTATAAACATTTTTCTATGCTTAAAAAATATGTATTACTTAAACATATTTATTACTTAAAACTTATTTATTACTTAAAACTTATTTATTACTTAAAACTTATTTATTACTTAAAACTTATTTATTACTTAAAACTTATTTATTACTTAAAATTTATTTATTACTTAAAAAATATTTATTATTTAAAAAAAATCTATCTACATACTAGCTTATTATTCTTACTACTGTAGTACATAGTAAGTGTCTCTATAGAAATACTAATGTTTGGGAAAAATCGTGAAGGTTAACGGCGGGGTAATTAACCTGATTAACCCAGAAAACGAACATTATATGAGTACGTGATGGCTATAACGGCAACATATTCGGCGAACAGCTAAGTTTACAAGCAAATTTCGTTTTAATGGTTTTTGTTGTATTAATTTGGCATGCCGCTCGGCATAATATACAATTTAATATTAATAACAATAATAATTGGAAAATTAAACAAATAAAAGTAGTATATAGCATCACATAAGAGTATAATAAGCAAGAGAACAACTTTGTCTCTTTGTCTGTACGGTAGAGCAATCAGCTGATGGTGATAAATCGGCAGATATTCAGTGAGTAATGACCTAGTTTCCATATCAGACTTAAAATCCTCGTCCTGTAGCTCTGGTCCTCCTTGGTCAGTCTATTTTAATGTATTGTTTGTTCTGTAATAATTTTCTTGGCATAGTCGTTAAAACGGAATCTATTAGGCGATGAATAGCAAAGCTCAAGGTAAATGAAAGGTTCCATGCGCGCCGTGGAGGCGCTCGGTTACCTAATAGCAACGTGGCTTTGTTAACAGCTGTTGGATTCATTCATGTGGTTCGGAAATAATGTTTAGAAGACAATCTGCAGAATATTAATCTTTTGGAAATAGTCTTCAGAAAATAATCTTGTGGAAATAATCTGTAGAACATAATCTTTAGAAAATAATCTTCAGGAAATAATCTTCGGAAAATAATGTTCAGAAAATAATGCTCAGGAAATACTCTTTAGAAAATAATCTTCAGGAAATAATCTTCAGAAAATAATGTTCAGGAAATAATCTTTAGAAAATAATGTTCAGGAAATAATCTTCAGAAAATAATCTTCAGGAAATAATCTTCGGAAAATAATGTTCAGAAAATAATGCTCAGGAAATAATCTTTAGAAAATAATCTTCAGGAAATAATCTTCAGAAAATAATGTTCAGGAAATAATCTTTAGAAAATAATGTTCAGGAAATAATCTTCAGGAATAATCTTCAGGAAATAATCTTCAGAAAATAATCTTGAGAAAATAATCTTCAGGAAATGATCTAAGAAAATAATGTTCAGGAAATAATCTTTAGAAAATAATCTTCAGGAAATAATCTTCAGAAAATAATGTTCAGGAAATAATCTTTAGAGAATAATGTTCAGGCAATAATCTTCAGGAAATAATCTTCAGAAAATAATCTTCAGGAAATAATCTTCAGAAAATAATGTTCAGGAAATAATCTTTAGAAAATAATGTTCAGGAAATAATCTTCAGGAAATAATCTTCAGGAAATAATCTACAGAAAATAATCTTGAGAAAATAATCTTCAGAAAATAATCTTCAGGAAATAAGCTTCAGAAAATAATCTTCAGGAAAAAGCTTCAGAAAATAATCTTGAGAAAATAATCTTCAGGAAATGATCTTAAGAAAAAGAATTTTTGGAAAATCATTTTCAGAAAATCATTGGCAGAAAAGAATCTTCAGAAAATAAATAATCTTTAGAAAACAATCTTCAGAATCTAATCTTTATTAGAAAATTAGAAACGAATCTTCAGAAAACAATTTGCAGAAAATAGTATTTAGAAAACAATCTTCAGAAAAGAATCTTTAGAAAACAATCTTCAGATACTGATCTTTATTAGAAAATTAGAAAAATATCTTCAGAAAATAATCTTTAGAAAGCAATCTTTACAAGACAATGTTCAGAAACTAATCTTCAGAAACTAATATTCAGAAACTAATCTTCAGAAACTAATCTTCAGAATCTAATCAACAGAAACCAATCACCAGAAAACAATCACCAAAAAACAATCACCAAAAAACAATCACTAAAAAACAATCACCAAAAAACAATCACCAAAAAACAATCACCAAAAAACAATCACCAAAAAGCAATCACCAAAAAGCAATCACCAAAAAGCAATCCCCAAAAAACAATCACCAAAAAGCAATCACCAAAAAGCAATCACCAAAAAACAATCACCAAAAAACAATCACCAAAAAACAATCACAAAAAAAACAATCACCAAAAAACAATCAATCACCAGAAAATAATCACCAAAAAACAATCGCCAAAAGAAACAATCTTCAAAAAACAACCACCAGAAAAAATCTCCAATAATTAATCCACGACACCCAACCTACTCAACATGAAATTAGTTTTCACTTTTCCCCCTTTCATTCTCACCTCCAGGGCCCGCTCGATACTTCCTATTACTAATACATACACATCGAACTTTCTATTTTCGCGCTTATCTCCCGATCAGCGATATGGCCCCGACACAGTTTTAATGAAATAAAAGGGCCAAACAAAGGGGAAAAATGCACCAACCTAATGATTGACTTAAAACCTTTGTATCAGGATTGTTTTGTAAAAGGATTGCTTTGTACCACGTCCTAATAGGGCACGTCCTTATAGGGCACGTCCTTATAGGGCACGTCCTAATAGGGCAGGATCCATTCGCGTGTCCTAGGCCCGGAATTAATGGCCGCTATCCTTGCACAGGTGGCGCTCTAATCAAAACTCATTACTTAGACCGCATTCAGGACTCACAGAACGCTTCGATCATTAAATTATCCTTATGAATTCCTGAGTGGTGCCTGTTCGTATCTGTTTCGCTATGACGCGTATATGTGCTTGTGCCACGTGTTCGTTACTCTACTTTCATGTAAAAGAGAAAAAAATAGAAATGAAAAAAAATAAAAACAAAAAAATAAAAATGGAAAAAAGCAAAAAAATAAAAATGAAAAAAAAAACAAAAAATAAAAATGAAAAAAAAAATAAAAACAAAAAACACAAAAAATAAAAACAAAACAATATAAATAAAACAATATAAACAAAACAATATAAACGAAACAATATAAACAAAGCAATATAAACGAAACAATATAAACAAAGCAATATAAACAAAGCAATATAAACAAAGCAATATAAACAAAACAATATAAACGAAACAATATAAACAAGCAATATAAACAAAATAATATAAACAAAGCAATATAAACAAAACAATAAAAACAAAACAATATAAACGAAACAATATAAACAAAACAATATAAACAAAACAATAAAAACAAAACAATAAAAACGAAACACTGAAAATAATTGTTTTAAAACACTGTGGAAAAATACTGTCGACAAAATACTACAGGGTGAGTTTTTTTAATCTGCAAATTTTGATCGAGGGTTGAGGCTATAATCGCTTGCAAGACACATATAAAGCAAGCAACTATATCCTTAACCTTCGATAAAAATTTACAGATTAAAAAAACTCTCCCCGTATAATACTAGCAATAATAATACTTGGTCATACTAGAAATTACATTAGAAAAGTTCACCCTGTACCATCGGCCTCGACCAACTCAAACCCTACATAATTCAGGTGGCGCAAAGTAAACTTTGTTTTCACATTGTCGCAAGTAAATGATTTAGCGTTTATGTAGCGTTCGGATAAAAACCACTTTTGTTTTATGGACTTTGTTTGACCTAGGGAAAGGAAAACACCCTTAGGATTCATAAAGTGCTCGCCAATGAATTTCGCGCTATATCATATCGCTGCCAAGTGTTTGTTGTCATTGTGTTTGTTCTCATTGTGTTTCTAGTTGTTGTCTTTCTTGTTGTAGTTTTTCTCGTTGTTGTTTTTCTCGTTGTTGTGTTTGCCCCAGCATTAGAAAGTCTTTATGTCGTTTTTGTTTTACTCGAGTTTCTCACTAATGAGTATGCACAGAGAAATAATTAAGTAGGTGCAATACAGTTTTTACTAGTTCAATACCGATGTTGCGAGTACAAAGGCGCATTAGGTAAAAGCTTTCCGATGTTCATTAAGTTCCATCCTACAGCTATTACACGTTTGTAAAATTTACTAGCAGAGGTTCCCGTTCTTCTTATTTTATTAAGGAAATGTGTAGAGATCTCAACTAAAAAATTATAACCAATATTTTGGGAAGGTACAGACATACGCGTTATTGTTTAAGGTGACTCACAATCGTTTTTATTTGTTGAATTAATTCAATTAAAATTATATCAAGATATATTTATTCGTTTAATGAAAGAATAAATATGTTACTGCTACTTTGAGCGTACAAATTATTGATTTTAGATCAAATTAACCCCTCACTTCAAGTTCGTAATTTATTATTTACCGTTTAATTTCCGCTACAAAAACTAATTGACAACAATAAAAAGATAAATTTTATTTATTATTTAGAGCGATAATACATTATCGGCGGTACACCGCCCTCGCGTGTCTGCAAAGCCAGCACTTGAAAGAATTCGCACTTTAGCGAGCGCTTTAAAGGGTGTTTAAAAGGATTTTTGTTGTCATTCCCAGATAAATAATGTAATACGTAAATTGGTCGTTTTCTTAATGGGCAGGTGGGAACTCTTGCAATTTTAATGGGGCAGATTATTGAGCAATCAACTTCAACCTCGCGTTTACCGACTCCCCCGGTTATCATGGGGCGAGAATCGTTCGTAATTCACCTTGAATTATTTATTATTTTCAGACACATTTTATGTTTTCTTTTTGATTTCATTCATGTTATTGATTTGATTCGTATTATTCGTTCTAATAGGTATAGCTCTTTTGTTTTCGAGGTGATAGGCGGCTTTGTTTTGTTTCTTTCGTTTACTTCTTGCTTCGTTATTTTACTTTTTTTGTATGTAGGTACGTTTGATTTATTGGTTTGTTCATTTTTTGTTCATTTGTTTGTTCATTTGTTTCGTTCGTTAGTTTCTTTCAATTGTTTCATTTGTTAGTTTCGTTCGATTGTTTCTTTCTCTGTTTTATTTCAATTGTTTCTTTCTCTGTTTTATTTCAATTGTTTCTTTGTTTTATTTCAATTGTTTTTTATTTTATTTCAATTGTTTCATTCGTTAGTTTCCTTCAATTGTTTCGTTCGTCATTTTCGTTCATTTATTTCAATCGTCAGTTTAGGCCAATTGTTTCATTCGTTCTCTTTCATGGCTTCCATCGATTTCTGCAGACTATTCGGTATTTTATTCTTTTTAGCCTTTTGCTTCGGTCGATCATTGAAGCAACGTTTCAGTATATGTGGTTTCACACAGATATTATCTAATATCGGTGTCTATGCGAGGTCGCAACAAATGCACCGAGCCATTATTAGGGCACTAACGTGCACTTGACGCAGTCCTATGCCGAAGATTGATGAGCAGGACGACGATCAATCACTTCGACCATAGGTAAATGTGTCACTGGGGCTATTCTCAGAATTGCTCGCACGAACTCGATATCACGCTCAAATGGCTATTTTTCAAAAGTTCAATCCTAAACCGATGTGTTATAAGGACTAAAGCGACATCATATTGGGATTAAAACGATTTTATATTAAGGCGAAAATCGAAATCGAAAATCTAAGTAGAAAATCGATATAGGAAATCGAAATAGAAAATCGAAATAGAAAAACGAAATAGTAAATCGAATTAGAAAATCGAAATAGAAAATCGAAATAGAAAATCGAAATAGAACATCGAAATAGAAAATCGAAATAGAAAATCGAAATAGAAAATCGAAATAGAAAATCGAAATAGAAAATCTAAATAGAAAATCGAAAAAGAAAATCTAAATCGAAAATCTAAACACGAAATCGAAAATCTAAATACAAATCCGAATTCGAAAATCTGTATAGAAAATCATAAAAGGACTAAAGCAAAAACTAATCCCCTTAATACATAGATGGAATAATAAGTGAGAACAAGTGACGTCACAAGTTATTTGTTATAGTTATCACTCATTAATTCTCATAGGCGCTTGAGGAACAAATGACGTCTGCTGGTTTCTAGCGCTATCCCGCACAGTGTGAACACACCTTAATCCGACTATTTTTTCGCTCAATTTGTGTTTCCATTAGCATCGCCCACGTTCCTTGCGATCGGTGTTATCTAAAAATTTTTAGACAGTTCAAGGTCATCTCGAATGGGTGTGAGTAGGCTTTGGAAAGCGATAAGTTAAACATCAAGTGCTCGTCGATTTTGTCCTAATAGAGTTGCAACGAGCACATTTTTTAAATGATTTTCTACTTATGTCTCAATTTGTGGGACATACCAATGCAAGTAATAAAACAACGATAAATAAAACGATGATAACTAAAACGATGATAAATAAAACGATGATAAATAAAACGACGCTAAATAAAACGATGATAAATAAAACGATGATAAATAAAACAATGATAAATAAAACGATGATAAATAGTTCCAATGCCCTGCAGAGCTGAAAATATGTGAGTGTATGTCCAACATTAAATGTTTGTGTAGCCTAGGGTCAATGGTTGAATGGGAATTGCTTATTCAATCGCATAATATGCAAATGCCAGAATGAAATAGACGATTATTTTTAGATCAATGCCAATTTGATTAATACTCTTGCAGAAGCATGGCCGACGATTTTCTTCATCACCACTTTCTATAGTACGTACATTTACTCACAGTTTTTATTTCTCATTTTTGGATTTTACATAAACTCAGCAAATAATCTTATAGGAAGATATACATACCTATAGCACACGTATGTGCCTATAGCTACGTACATAAGCCCCATTTTCCTCCATACAAAATCTAACAACTAGGCTATAACAGTTTTTACGCTACAAACGAACAATAAATTTCTTTATTACAATAATTCGTTTCGCGGTCATATCCCACCAATAAAACATTTTATTCGTTCTCCTACTGACGTATATTGATGAAGGTGTAGACATTCTGTAATTACGGTCTCTCCGGTAATTTTTGTTTATTTTGTCCGGATTAATTGAATGAGCTTTCGCTTAAAAAATCCACTGTTTGTATGTACTTTCAATCACAAATTACTAATTACCCATAATTACCCGCTGTTGACCTTCCAGGTCGATTTTCTTCAAGCTTTTTACTTGACAAGCAATCCAACATTCTGAACTTTAATTTCAATATAATGTGGAATTATTTTCGTTGTAAATTATAACACATTCAATATATTATATTATATATTATATTATATATTATATATTATATTATATATTATATTCATTCATCTATTTATTTATTTGCTCGGCTGCGGTTTAATTTGTTTAATTGTCTTCACAAAATGTGTTACAAGAGCGCATTTGCGTCACTTCCGCTTCATTTTGTGTATATTACAAATCTGAATTTTAATATCTACTTCAAAGAGCGTTAATGCTATTAACAAAATGTTTTTTTTATAATGGGAACAGTTCCGTGTGTAAATTTGTCTTTCTCTGATGTCGTCGTTTTATTGTTCCGCATATCTGTGTAATACTTCCTCTGAGGGTATTATGTATAACTATTTATACCTACATATGCACACGTTTGTGTGAATGTATGCGTAAATTTGTACATGTGTGAACGTACACACACACACAACCACACACACACACACACAACAACACACACACAACCACACACACACAACCACACACACGCAACCACACACACACAACCACACACACACACACACTGATTCAACGAAGTGTAGGAATTTCGCAAAATTAATTTTGTGTAAACAATTTCATTCTGCTAGACAAACAATTCTCTTCCTAGAATACCGATTTTCCCTGCATGCAAAATATGAGGTTATGTCAACTGAATGACGTCAGTTACCCTACGACTTCTTCGTCTCATTCTTTCCAAGAAAAATAGGTAACAAAATGTTCTGCTTTAATTTTAATTATGAACTGTAAGAAACTTTAATTTGAAACTGTAAGTATAAACTTGAATTTTTAACGTTAACTTGAAGCAAAGAATTCGAACGGGAATAGAATTTAGAAACTGTTATAACTGTCGTAAAATCACGGTGAATATTCGAAGGCAAAATTCTGGAGCCAACGAGATGGAAAGCTTGAGCGGTGGCGTGTTAAGAAACAGCCGAATGAAAGTGTTAAATAAACGTGTTGCAAGAGGCTTTAGAGGATTTATTATGTGGAGTAGAACCAGCGGATGTTCCGCCTCAGACGCTCGCGAAAAATTGAAATTACGTCACTATTGAAACCTTTTGTACGAAATTGAAAAATTCTGCACACAATTCAATAATTCTTATACTTATCTACATAATTCTGTTCAAAATTGAAACATTAGATATCTGTACAAAATTGACACATTAGATATCTGTACAAAATTGACACATTAGATATCTGCACAAAATTGAAACATTAGATACTTATCTGTAGAAAATTGAAACATTAGATATCTGTACAAAATTGAAATGTCTCGACGAAATAAAAATATTACTCAAAACGGAATCGCACATAAAGCAGCGAACGGAGACAAGAGAAAAGTTAATTTCCTGTGTGCAAAGTTATGTAAGCAAGAAAAACAAAAAGGAGTTCGTAGGTAGCACTTAAACGATGTTAAATGTCAGGAGTTCAAAGCGTATTATTTCCAACATTTGTTATCAGGATGTGCGGCCGTTTCAATTATAGGATGAAGCGGAATTACTGAATAAAATAAAATAAGATAAAATTACTGCAGGAAATAAAATTACTGCAAAAAATAAAATTACTGCAGAATTAAAATGCTAGAATTTATTTCTGGTCAACTACATAGACATTTCTCCAAGCGAGGTTATGTCTGCTATGACGTCAGTTACACTAGCGTGACGTCACTTACCCTACTGTAACGTCACTTACCCTACTGTGACGTCAGTTGCCCTGCCATAACGATACGTACACTCTTAACAATACTATCATAGTTAAATCATTCTCAAAAGCATTTTAGCTAATTTCGCAGCGAAATTATTCGCTCTTGTTCCAGTTTCGTTATCGGGGAGCCTAGGGTAATTATCTTTCG
>JAWQRP010001856.1:0-17405 GCA_033557875.1 Quadriops clusia | reverse complement strand
AAATTTATAATTATTAAAAATAAGGAGTAAGACTAATATTAAATTCATTTCAATTTAAATTAATCTCAAATTCTATATTTTTGCTATAGTTCTAAGATAATAATTATATTATAGTAAATTTCACAACGATTTTCCTTGTATTATTCAATTATTTTTTACTGTGTACCTATAGAAGTACAAAACCGATCGTAAAAACCTTTCATGAAAAAAATTGCTGCTATTTGAGCAAGTAGAGGAACGTTTCAGTTGTTTTTGTACCCTATGGAACTAGAGCAATACTATACAGCAGCGCTGCTATACAGGATGCATTTTCCAAGCACATGTACCAATTTTCATATTTCAGCTGTATTGAGTTGAATCTAAGAATTCTGCATCTGAATATGTAAAGGAGATATCCGCATACGGATGTAAAGCTTTTTAGATTTTCAATTTACTGAAACTCGGGAAGCGATATAAAAAAATAGCGCATAGTGAATTGTACTATTTTATAGAAAAACAAAATTTATGTAAAGATCACCTAGCAACTGACTTGTTTTGTCAGATGTAATCATTGCGTACATTGGTAGCGTTGGTAACGAGTTTGTTTACTAAATTCAGTGTGTGATTGTCTCAGAACTAGTAGTAGGACATTTCCTGTTTTTTCTAACTGTAAGTAATTTTGGAGATCAATTAGAATGATACTAATTCAAAATATTCTATAAATTAGGAAAATTAAGTTAGGATATTCCATTCTAACAATAGATATTAAACTGATTGGACTGCATGAGGAGCCATGTGCTTGCATCAGCCATGTTACAGCTAGAGGCGCTGTTAACATTCTCGAATCTTTTATTTTTATTATTTTTAAATGCTTTTAGTAGAAATTTGATTAGTTGTAAAATCAATCAGGTACCCAACAATAAGTCAATCAACAGCAAAGCCTCCATGTCAACAGGACAGTGCGAAATTGTAAACAAACGCGTTACCAACGTTACCAACGAAAGCAATGACTACATATATAACAAAACATATCAGTTGCTAGTTGATCTATAACCATTAATTTACAAAAAAAAAACTTATAAGAAAGAAAATTAATATTCTCTGTTATATTATGTGAGAAAATATAATCGATCTAAGGCTCAGTTTTGGTCTTGCATCTATAGAAGATGTGATATATTAGATCATTTACAGTTTCAAATTATTATTCTTTTTGAGTTTGTCTCTTCAACGATGAAATTTGCTAGCTAGAAAACACAACTATTCCCAATCTAAATTGTATACCAATTTTCTTTGTGAGATACGTAAATGACTGCATCGCAGTAATACCAAAAAAATTAAATACAATATTTTTTAGACTCCTTCAATAGATACAATACCAATATACAATTCACAATTGAAAAAGAAAATAACAACAAAGTATACATAGGGCAAACAAAAAGACACTTAATAGATAGAATAAAATCCCATAAATGTAGTGTTGAGGGGAGGAATCAAGAAAACACAGCATTAAAAAAACATTTCTTAAATAACTCGCATAATTTTGATTTTGAAAATCCAATAATTCTAACAAAAGAATTTAAAGAGAAGTATCGATTAGTTCTGAAATATATTTTATGGGATCCCCATTTTCAGCATGTATTCACAGATTTACTAATGGAAGATTTAGAAATTGAACTTTTAAAGAATGTTAATAATATCAGTCTATATAAAAGATATGTAGATGATATTATTATTTCTCCTTTAGAAAATCAAATTGAACATATTTTTCTAAATTTTAATAACTATCATGAGAAACTAAAATTTACTTTAGAAAAATCAAAAGATAATAAAATAATTTTTTTTAGATATGACTTTAATTTAAAAAAATACTAAAATTCAAACTTCTTGGTTTGCAAAAAATATTTGGTCAGAAAGATATATTAATTTTTTATCAAATTGTGATTTTAATTATGAAAAAGTATAATTTTATGGTTAGTTGATAGAGCATACAAATTAAGCAATATTGAATTTCAAAATACTGCAATTAAATAAGTTAAAAATGCTTTAATAAAAAATGATTACCTAAAAAATTTAATTCAAAAAATTATATCTAATAGAATTTACAAAATTAAAAATAACCAAAATTCAAACATAAAAAAACAATAACAATAACCAAAATTATATTATTTTACCATATATAAAAAATATGGAGTGGTCTCCACTCGACTTTCTCGCATATTTCTAAGTTGTACTAGATAGGATATGACAGATTCACATTAGGATTCAGATTGGTTTTTGAATAATTATTTTTTGAATCTGGTACAAAATTTGAAACAAATACCTTAAAGTAAAAGGGCACTTTACTTAAAAGAGTTTCACTTCCGTTTCAGGTAAACTGCCACTTCCGGTTATCCGAATTAACCCAAAAGTTGATACGAGTTTACTTTTCAGCTCAAATGACTACATAGCAAATTTCATCGATCTAGCTCAAATCGTTTTTGAGTTATTGTGTTTACACACACACACACAGACACACAGACAGACAAAAAAGCAAAAAAGGGCCAAATCGGCTTAAAATCACTCAAAACGTCGAGAATCATCAAAATCTCAAAAATTTTTTGTCGCATGATCACTATACTTTCTCTGCTAGAAAGTAAAAATAATTAACAAAAAACTACAGGAGTGTATCAAAAACCGAGAACACCCGGTAGACAAGAAATGTGTTGCCAAACTGATCAAAAATTGCTAATTAATTTGAGAAAATATTCAAAATAAATATGTTATAATTCTGAACAAACAATAATTGTTAACTTTTTTAATAATCATAAAAAAATCTATAAAATTAATAATTTTACATCATTTCTGTTTGCATTAAAATAAAATTAGATAACTCAACATTTACAGGGTGTTTTGTTGAATGTGTAACGCAAAAAACGCGGCGTTGTTTTTATGTTACACATTCATCCGAACACTCTTTAGGTAGTTACTTATTTCTAATTATTTCTTTTGAAAATGGATCTAGCAAGGTATATTTTAGTAGAATTAAAAAACACGAACCTTGCTCTTTATTAATTACTAGCAAACCCACCCGTTCTTCGAACCGAGTTAGAGTATATAGTCTTTTTAAAAGGGGTGGGTGTGAAATGTACATGGAGAGAATGGAAGGGTTTCTGCCCTGCGACGATGACTACATGAATACGTGGGTTTTGCCAAATATATATACGCGATTTATTGTAATAAATAAATACTGAAGAGTAAGGTTCTTTTTTTTTAATTCTTCTAATTCTTTATTTCGGTCCGCGATAATAGTTTTGTCTACACGGTCCCTACCTACCAAAACGATAAAATAGAGGTTTTGCTCTACTCCAAAAGAATAGAAAAATATTTATTATACATTCAGAGAAAAAACAAGGATGACGTCAATAAGCACATGTACTGCTTAGACCGATTTGAGAACGGTCGGATCGTCTCAATTCGGCACACCGCGACCTTGCCCAATGTAGCTGGATTCTTGATCTACTAACTAAGAGTTTTTCTAAGAGGTTGAACTAATTAGTATTGAAGCTGATTTTTTCTAGACAATAGGTGTTTGGTTAATTATTATTAGTGAATTGTTTTACGATTTCCCGGAGGATGTGCCCTGGACGGACCAATGAGCGAGTTGTGTTGGTTGGGTATATCCGATGGATTTCTTAAACCTTAAACGATGCAAAAGATAAACGCAAGAAGTTAGCGGGAATATTCCTAACGTCATTAGCTAATGAGAAAAGTTCCATTTGGAAGTGTGTAACTTGGGGATTGTCAGAGCTGTTGCTTTTAAGCAGAACAAAGACGTGTTGCCCCCGCCTGGGGTCCCTCGGGGAAATCAGTGCTAATTCATGTTGTGCTTAAGCGCGAGAATCATGTTTTACACTCTAGTTTATTTTAATTACGGCCGCAACATTCGCACAATGCAATAGATCGTCCGACAACGAAGTTAATGTTCTCGAGGGCGCTTATCGAATTTTTGAGTCCTCTCTGGAGGGTCTTTAACGCTCGACAAAAGGCGTCCTAGCATAATTGCGCGGTAAGCAAGTGCAGATATTAGCTCTCGCCGAAATATTAGCTCTCGCCGAAATAGTAGCTCTCGCCGAAGTTTGGGTAAACATCATATGCGAGAAGTCTGAATGCGCCTGACGTTCGATATATTGAGATCCTGAAGGCTGGAGGTGCTTTAATGGATATAGGGCGTTCCGCTTTCGACGCCGACTCGCTTTTTGGCCTTGTTTGCTTGTGCTTTCCAGCAGTATATTGTGAATCGAGCGGCACCCTTGAAGATGTACGTTTAATTAAACTAGTCGGAACTATGTAGGAAGTTGTTCGGGGCTAAAAAAAACTGTAATATTCTGCTGCTACTTTGTTAATATTTCGTACTTTGTTAATATTTCGTACTTTATAATATTTCGCATTTTGTTAATAGTTTAGACTTTGTCATTATTTTTCACTTCATTCATATTTTATACATTATCCATATTTCACACTTTATCCATATTTTTCACTTTATTAATATTTTAGAGTTCGAAGGGAGGAAACAAGAAAGTCCGTCGCTCTCTCTTAATTATACTTTTTTCTCATTTTTCAATTCCCAATTTTCTGGTAGAGGCGCAGCGGAGCATTGAGATATGTGACTGGAATAAATCCATTGTTAAGCATTGTGAAAGTTCATCGGAACGGCGCTGAAACCTGAAACTTACGTCAATATTCAATGCATAATATTAGCTGCAGTTTACGTTCGCGCAGAAGCGGAGGTCTTCTTGAAGTGAAGAGCTTTTGCAGTAAAACATTATTACTTTTTTGCTTACTCTCGGTTGGTAATACCAAGAATAACCTCTATGTTAATAAAAGTTTAACTTATACCTAATTTGTTAAGATGTTAAGAAACAAGTTAGTAAGAGAGAAATTTTGGAAAGACCAAAAGAAAACGTTTTGAGGAACATTTAGTTTTGGTGAAATTCCAGTGGGTCACTCTTCGCCCACTTTTTCATTGTTACACAGGAGAGCTCATCAACAGGGAGGCATCACCAGCCCTTGACACTGATTGATGTTATGGAAGTTCTGAGGAAATTCCAATTTCCCACAGAGCCATTGTAGGAACAAGGAGTGTTGGTGGCGCGCTCTTACCTGCCCGTCCTCTAGCACCTCCCATTGATTAACGTCCCTCGTAAGACTGCGTTACTAGACCGCATTATATTCCCTAATTAATTCGCCATTGTGCCAGAATTCGGGCGTATTTATCTGATAATTGAAATTTAAATTAATTTTACCGGCGTTTACGTGCCTTGCCAGGAAATTAGTAGCGCACTGATTGTATTCCAATTCGTTCGTTAGCCGGCTTAGGACGACTCAATTTTATGGCCGATTAGCGGTGACCATTTTGTGTCCATTCCATCAGAAATTCTCACCGCGAAATTTTAGGCACAATCATTAAATTTTATATATATTAATAATCCCCCATGGCTGCCGCCCGCCGGTATGAGGATGGAATTTGTTACATATTTGCATTTATAAAATAAATAGCCGATGTAATTAATCCCGAAATAATTAGCATTAAAATAAATTTACGCTGGATTATTTTGCTACATCAATATGAAATACGAACTGAAGTTGAGAACATCTGTAACAGAACGGGATTTTAGGAACTTATTATTGTTCCTTTAATCGGTCATTTTCTTTGGCGTGAAAGTCTAATTATTAATTGGTAACCCATATCGTCGTGATTGTAGTAACTTCGTTCTTAGAATCAATTGCAAATTCATCTAATAAATTTGTTTCGCTTTGAGTTCTGCTAACTGAGGGTCTCCAGGCTACCTGATAGTCTGCGGAAAGAATCGTTCCGACACACCTGATTACTACGGAAGCACCTCCATGAGGAAGACGTTACCGAGCCTGCAAGAGGCGCAATCAAGGAATCTCGAACTGAGAGCCCCAGCCATCGACTATCCCTTCAGCGAGGGTGTGGGTGGCTTTTATGGTATCTCTTCGGCGGTGAAGGTGGACCTTGTTGCGTCACTCGGCAGGTCCCAACTCGTCTGCACTTGCTTGCACTTGGGTCTCAGTTCTAAGAACTCAGCTCGCTTCAGCCAACTAGCTCAGATTCAACTTGATTGAGATTCAACTATATTGAAATTCATCTAGCTCAGAGTGAACTCACTTAGATTCAATTCGCGTCAAATTCAACTCGCTTCACATGAAATTCACTTCAGATTAAGTTCATTTTAGATTAAATTCACTTCAAATTAAATTCACATCAGATTAAATTCACTCCAAATTCAACTCACTCCAAATTCAACTCACTTCATTCGCATTTAACTCATTCCGCGTAGAACTCACTCAAACTCAACTCACTTGAGCCGGCCCAAAATTCCTCAAAGGGAGCGCGAGTGAATAAAGTTAACCCCTTAAATCTTCGGCAGCACCGCGACGCGCCGGTGGCGCCCCCGTTTTTCGTCACCCAAACCATGAATATTTTCACTTGTCAACTGCAGACGCGAAACGGGGCTTTATGAAACGTGAAATCTGACGGTGTGTACGCAGTTGAGAATTTCATTGTAGGTAAATTGATCGCCGTGTATTCTATCATCAAAGCGACATCTTTTTCAGCGCGCCCTCGCCCCCCGCAGGGCTGAAATTGCGAAATTGTACACGCGTTCGCTTTTTGCGAGATGCCTTTTCCCGCGGTTCCCCAAAGTGGAAATATTCGCGCTGGAACTACATTTGCATATATTTTATTCAAGAAAATTATTGATGTAAGTGTTCCGAATGTACCTAGGTATATTCTGAAGTACACGTAGCACTACAAGAGCTGTAAATTTCAACATCGTACTTTAGGTTCATTGTCTTTAAATTCTGTAATTTTTCTTGATCTCCTGATGTTTTAAAGTAAATTGTTCTTTCTGTTTAAGTAAAATTATACTGTATTTTTATTATATAAATATGAATAATTTATATAAATATGAATAATTTATATATATATGAATAATTTATATAAATATGAATAATTTATATAAATATGAATAATTTATATAAATATGAATAATTTATATAAATATGAATAGTTTAAAACAGAACAACACTTTTTCGTGTAACGATTTTTTTGTCAAATTTCGTAGAAATCAGAATTCGTAGGGTAAATTGTCACGTCAATCCAGTCCCATTGTTCCTCTCCTTTCATATAGATACATAAAGTGCACTGATGTCGCTCGAATTAAAACACCTTCCGAATCTTCACCAAAACCATTTACCTTTGGACTACGTGAATGAGCTCAATAGAGTTCCTTTAATAATATCATGAATTAAAGAGGCTTTTCCTTTGTAACAGAAAATATCTTTTATTATCGTTGAAATGGAATCATCAAAATGAATTATGGCGTCTATTAATTAATACCCACCCTTGGGTAGGGTGTAATTAAGCGAGAGGTACCGTACAGGCTCGCAACAGGGTCCACCTAAACCGCCGAAGCGATACCATAAAAGCCACCTGCACCCTCACTGAAGGGATAGTGAAGGGCCAGCCGTCGGTGACGATACCCGGGAGAGTTAGACGAGTAATCATAGTAAAGTGGGGTCATCTCCTAGTCGTTGTGTTAGTCGTAGCATAGTGGTAGGGTTGGGGCTTTCGAACGGTTGAGGTAGACATCACTGAGCGTACACCCGCCCTTGGGCAGGGTGTAATTAAGCGAGAGGTACCGTACAGGCTTTAAGCTCTGGCCAGAAGTCATCGGGGCTCTACGCCGCTTGGTAAGCTAGCTCCCATCCTGAAGGTTTTTATCGCGCCACGTGCAGACTCGATAGCGTTTGCCTCTGAGACTCCCTCAAGTCAGTGTTAGTTGCGTCGTTACGTTTCCTTCTGCAGAGCCTCAGGTGAGCGGAAGACCACGAAGGAACTGAAGTCTTTCAAGCTCACTGGAGATCACGAAGGAATCGTACGCTTACCTCCGACACTGCGCGATTTTCGGCAGGGAAACGATACCGTAAAACGGGTGGCCGCTACAGGGGGCTAGTGTCAAAGACCGGTTAACAAGGCAACGGAGAAGCTCTGAGTCAAGCATCGCTAATCCATTCATTCGGCCGATACCAGGCTAACCTACGTCAGTGGTCAGAGGGCTATTGTAAGAACGAATAGTGGATAATTAAGTAAGGTCGCATCTAGCAGGTCAGTAAAGACCAGATGGCCCGTATTGTATTCTTTCTCAATATTTATCTTCTTGGTACGTGTTCGAAGTTCCTTATTATGGTTCAATGTTACTTGTTGCTAATTTTGATTTGCTAAAGTGGTCAATAAATGTATTAAATCGACTTTTGCCATTTTTGTGTATTTGATTTATCCCTGTCCCCTCTCAGTTAGCAGAACTCAAAGCGCAACAAATTTATTAGATGAATTTGCAATTGATTCTAAGAACGAACTTACTACAATCACGACCACCAATTAATAACTAGACTTTCACGCCAAAGAGAACGACCGATTAAAGGAACAATAAGTTCTCAAAAATCCGGCTCTGTTAAAGTATCTTCTTATTGACTGTCTTTTCAATTAAGATTTGCAATGAGTTCTTTGTGGTCTACTAGTATACGATGCTTCATGTGAGCTTTGATACCGAGAAGTCAGATGGTTTCTTTCTTCGTGTGAAGATGATGTTTCCTTCAGCATACGTTTAGAACCTAACAGAGCAGACCGCTTTCATTTGTTCAGAGCAAAAGGATTTCCCTCGAGGAGCCTGTGAGATCAAGTTTACCTCTTCTTCTAGAAATTCCAAGGATCTACACTGAACCTGTTCAGAATACTAGTGATCTAGGACTCGTCCAGTTTAGTAAGACAAATCCTAATTAAAGGACAAAAACTTAAAGAACTTTATATTTTTACATTTCGCTAATTTCATTCAAAATTATTCACTAGTCTATTATCATTCTATGATGTAATTCTAAACCGTTCCGATTATCAGTCATATTTCAGTACACCTATTTATGTCGTGGGCTCTCGACCGTAATAGACGAACTTAATTTTTTTTGACGCTTTGGCGTAAATTAAGAAATTCTGTAATTGTTTTTGTTCTGTAATGGTCCAATTTTCCGGGATTATTGCAACAATTACACCGACAGCCGGTATCATCGCATTATGCACAAGGTCGTGTGTATTAGTATTCAGATGCAATTTGCGCATTTAAAGTTTAATGGGACAACGATCTATTCCGGGAACCGATCAAAAGCCCAACATGTCGCCAGGCCCACTGCCAGATGCTGTTCTTGGAACTCATAGAGGGTGACCATGTGGCCACACGTGAGAGCGAAGGGTTGCGCTAATCGAAGAAAGCGAGACTTGCGCAACCAGGAAGCTAGGGGCCAGGTCTATATAATGGGGTACAGCCACGCTAATGGTGGCTTCATTGTTCAGTGTTCATAGATAATTTCTTCTCATCATAACTTAAATGCACTTGTACAAGGTGTTGTCTTGCACATTCGCTCGGTTCCTTCGTCTTTGGCTGGATGATAAAAGAATATGCAAAGATCCCACCTTGTGCCAACATAACTGAATTTATTCTTCCCCTGATTGTGCTCCAATTCAATTGGATAAGTATTTGCCACTCCGCGAGCTGGACATGTTCCGCGTCCTTTCTGGGTAAGTGTCCATTGATTGCCTTGATTGGGTCTACTCAGGTTCTTACAATACATGCATTGTATGATAATTGGACCAGACAACCAAGTGTAACCTAATCGAGCTCATTCCGAAGGCGCTCATATAACAATATAAGAGTCCGGGTAGTTTCTCTCTCACTGGGTTCCGCCGGGTTTATTAAGTTGTGCGATCTGTCTACTTTTTCTATGTTCCGCCGCTTGACCGTTGATATCGAAGGGTTGATTAGTTCGCTCAATTTATGAGATCTTTCTGATGACATCTTGCTGATAACAGAGAAGGAAGCGTACCACCAAAGGCAAACATCAATTAGGGTTTTCTCCTATTTAAAGAATTAACACCAATAGAGAATAATTAGGTAGCAGCCCCTTTCGTCCCGGACAGCACCACTGCTGCGACTGCAATTCGATACGTTAGGTCGGCTGCAGTTACGCTCTATGCGGCTTGGTATATTGGGTCATGGACAAACATTAATACTTGCGTCAACTTAATAAATTTGCGTTGGTCTGCCATATTAAAATGTGGTTTACATCAGGATTACTAATTCCAGGAATTTTACCATTTATGTTAGTACGTACTTGATACCAAGTGTTGCAAGTACAGCAAACTTGTTCAGGTTTCAGCGGATGCCGCAAGGAGATAAAACTAAAAATAATTCATCCAAAGAGCATTAAATTCGAGCTCGTAAATTCCGTCGGAAAGTTGGGCGAGTTCGAACTGGCCCCCCAGGCGCGGCCACCTGCATGCGGAAACTTGCATCGGCTCCTCGGGGGCGCAACAAATTCGTTTAATCATTTACCGGGAATTCAAGTTTGATCTCTTGATAATTGGAATTAGACGGAAACTTCGGTGTTTGTGTCTCGATTTTAAACATCGCGACTCGAGCCGCACTCTCCAACTTGTCTCGGTCTTATGCAAATTTGGCCGAGATGCTCTCTCTGTGTGCATCGAATTCTGTTAAGAATTTCGGTGTACTTAAAGCAACTTTTGCGCAAACTTTATTTTAAGCGCTAACTAAGTTCTGTTGTCATTGGGATCGCGTCCCTTCACTTTGCTTTAATAGTTTTCTCTCAGCACGGCGAACTAGAAAGACTATCTGAGAGCGCGCGGAGATGTGCCCCACATTTTCAAGGAAAAATATTGGAGACATTTTCTAGAAGAGACATTTTCTAGAAAAGAAGTATAAGAGATATTTTCAAGAAAACAAATTTAATCGACATTTTCAATAAATCAAATTTAAGAGACATTTTCAAGACAACCAAATGATGAGAGCAAAATAATAAGAAGTAAAATATTAAGAGAGGCAAAATATGTTTAGTAACCTGAACCATTTGTTTAATAATTCCCCTTCGTGCGGAAGCCGGCAATAAGAATCAGGAAACGAATAATGCAACCTCCGCCAAAGGATGTTTTTAATTAAGAAATTAAGGAAAGTCGGAAGCAGCAGTTCGAACGAGACAAGGATGTGAGCTTCGGGGTGGAAGAAGACGTTTCTCTTTACTGCGGATATTTCGGGATTGCCTTTATTTACATTGTAGTTGAGTAAAACAGTTACGGTAATGGCCTAACTGGGGCGGTCGTAGTTTTAATAACTAAAAGTAAACACTTAGCTAAATAACGTCGCTCTTTAGTTTAATGGGCTTTTTTTCGATTTACCCTCCCGCTCTCCCAGCCAATGAAAACTTTCGGAGAGAGGAAAAAAGGACGTTCTAAATAGGCCGCGGTGGCTTTAAGCACTCTAGGAAGGAATTTCGAGGAAAAGAAACACGGAAGAGAATTAATATTAGAAGTTCGACGTCTAATTGATGTTTAACTTGCTGTTGAATATTATTGGAAATCATATTTCTTCATTTTATCCTTCGAGTCTATAAAGCAGTCTTTTAAAGTTAAACAAAACCCTCAAAGCTGCCTAACAACCAGTTTAAACGATGCACTAAGATGGCCACTTGAGAGAGATTGTAACTAAGGAAGATGAGGTAAGATGGCCTAAAGATTTCATCTCGCAATCCTTCCAACTTTCGTCCCCGAGCTAATTACGCTACATCAAAGATCTTCTGGGCACTTGAGCCCTAATTTCAGAAGCGGCATTAAATTAGAAGGAAAGGTTTTTGTGCTAAGATTGAATACACACCAGTCTTCGCGACACGCAATTGGGAACTCATATCCCTTGATTTATTTTTTCCTTTACTCAGGCTTAACGGCCCCTGTTGCCGGTAGTAAATGATGCATAAGTGTATTATTTTCCGTGCTGGAAAGGCAAAATAAAGTCCCCTTTCCTGTATCTCAAACTCCATTACAACGCTTCTTTGTGCTGCATATTCGTCGTTCCAGGCTGTCTCGCGCTTACGAGGGTAATGTTATTTAGAAGCCTCTTCTGGGTTAGCTAGACTCTGTCAGGTAGATTGACATTTATTTCCATTAAACTTTAGGCTAGCGGGTTTATAACGTCGTTCCGCCTTAACTAGACGCCCAACCCAAATACGTCAGGGAACTTCGACCCTAATTCACTGTGTGTAGCTAACCGATTTTTATTATTCATTTTACGCAATTAGACCCCACTTTCGCTAACTGTGAGCTAGGGGGTGATTTAAGCTGAAGCAAGTACCCAAACAACACCATTAGTCAATTATGCTCGTGGTTAAGGGAAAAGTTTGGAAATATTTATTACTTTGTTATTACTGCTAAGAGAGACCATTGCCATGTTTTAGGTAGAGATCATCGTCACATTTCGGATAGGTTGATGATATTCCCAACAACCGATCACAACGAACTCAACCCCACGGAACTTTTCACTCTGAACGGACGTAATTCTCTGATCGACCCAATCGTCATCTGGGACTACCTCCCAATGAGTCTCTTCATCGACTAACGCACTCTGATCGACTGTCCAGCTCAACTCTCCCTCACTGATTGTCACCCAATCTTTCAATCGATTGTTAATGACTGACTGTTTGTATTTTACTCAGTCAGAACTACTCCTCCCTCCACGCGGCTACTCCTCCCTCCACGCGGCTACTCCTCCCTCCACGCGGCTACCCCACGCTTAAGAGCAATCAATCACCTGTTAGACCCAGTCATTTACGACGAATCGGACAACTTTGGTTTCCTTATTCGACCACACCCTCTCACGTGGGGACTTTCATTTTTAACTACACGAAAGTTGGTACTACTGTAGCGTTATTGGCACCCCTGATGGGATTCCGCCGCGCATTTGCGAACAATTAAAGCAACCTTGGGTAGGCCATTGGGCCATTTCGGCATTGTCGAGATGTTTTTTTGAATAATATGCTAGCGGCTCCTTTTGTGCAGCGCTCGTCTATTGTCTGCCCGAGCACTTGGGACGGGGAAATATTTTCCCAGATTTTAAACTGATCTGTTTGAGGCAATTATTGTCATTTAAGCAAACAAATCCGTTTTTGATAAGAACCTAATTTGCATGAATTGAGTAACCTATCCTCATACCTTCACAATATAAGATGCGGTAAGAGATCATTGTCCCTTGTCAGGTCGGTATAGAGATGCTGCATGCAGTAATTGCAATTTAAATTAAATATTTTTCGCTTAAGTTTTAAACTGTAAATATAATAATTTCTTGATAAAATATGCGGTGAGAGATCATTGTCACTTGTCCATTAGATATAAAGAGGTTGGATGCAGGTTGTCAGGTAGGTATAGAGGGGTTGCATGCAGAAATTGCAATTTAAATGAAATTCAGCCCTAATGATGTTCGGAGGTAGAAAGCTCACCCCAACATAAAGTAAGCTTTCCTTAGTAATTTATAACACAGGGTTGAGTTTCTTTGTTCGAGAAAAAGACATGTTTAGAATTTCTTAGCATACAAGTGAAATTTAATTACTGTGATGTGAGTTTACTTTCGCAAGTGTCAGGAAAACGTACCTTCTCCGGAAACGCTCTGCTGGTGGCGGCGAGGGTGTGTCCGCGCTTTAATTCAATGCCCAGAGTTATGGGGCTGTCTAGAAGTTGCACCCGACTAGCTCAGCTTTTAAACAATCTCGCCCCTGAAAACTATATTTGGATCTGAAATTACCTTCCTGTTTTCCTGCTGGGTTCCTTTAGTTTTTTCTTTAGTTTTTCCTTTAGTTTTTCCTTTAGTTTTTTCTTTAGTTTTTTCTTTAGTTTTTTCTTTAGTTTTTCCTTTTAGTCTTTCTTTCAGTTTTACCTTCAGTTTTTCTTTTAGTTTTTCTTTTAGTTTTCCTTTAGTTTTTCCTTCAGCTTTTCCATCAGTGTTGTCCTGCGTATTTCCTCAACGAACGTTTCCTCCTTCGGCGAGTCCTTTTTTTAGGTGTCTCTCGAACGTGAATCCATTTGACAGTAAGACGTCTTCTAGCCGATCCGACAGCCCCTTAACGACAGAATCGTAGGCAGTAAGAGCAGCGTAAACACCGAATCCGAAATGTTTTAAACATGCGTGGAGTGCGCTTTTATTTTCGCTTAGGTTTTTATGTTTCCTGTAAAAGTCTCTTACCCTGATTTATACAGCTACCTGTTTTATTTTATTGTTCGCCCGCTTCTCTGGCCCCACCTATAAATCCTGAGGGCTTTGTCGTTTGAATTTTTTTCTTTAGCGCAACCCTTTGGACTGTTTGGGCTATTCCCCCTTATAGTTGCGCAAGAAGGGAGAAAACTGGACTTATTGCGTGTTAAATCATCATGAGTGGACATAAACTTGGAGGCTTGAAAGGTTGATTCTTGAAATCTCATTTCTGAAATGTTTTGCTCTGAATTGTTTTGTTCTGAACTGTTTTGTTCTGAACTGTTTTGATCTGAACTGTTTTGTTCTGAACTGTTTTGTTCTGAACTGTTTTGTTTTATTTTGTTCATAGTTTATTTTCTATATTGTTTCTTCTGTTCTATATTTTTTTACTTCAAGAGAAAGTGTCGGCCTATCCACAAATCGCCATAGGTCAGCTAAGAAAACTCCAATTCGTGCCAATAGATTTCCTTTGATGTCCTCGATAAATTTTCATTTCTCGCAGCAGCAATTCCAAACTTACTTTGTATTATATGACTCCGATAAATCGCTAGCAGGGCTGCGAGTTTCACGGTCGCCCGACAGATGGACATATTAAAATTTAGCGCGATTTTAAGCGATTCGTTCGGCTGAAAGCGTACCAATGCACCGCTCTGTGTCGCCGCTAATTGAATACTTCGAATTAATAATAAATTAGCCAGCTTCAAGCTTTCATTCTGACCAGTCACGCCTGTGCATGTGCATCCCCGAATAATTTATGCAAATATGTTCATATAATGTATTCTGTGCACTTGTCCAGAGACATTATCTGAACGTGATTGTCTAAAAATAGGTAAAACAGTATCATCTGGGAAACCATCACCAGACAACAAATAATAATATCATATAGGTTTACAAAAGCCATCGGATACACCCAACCAAAACAGGTTGATCAGATTCAATGATTGCATTATGACTTGATAAGATTGGGGCTCCAAAGACCACAGCATCATCTGGGAAACCATCACCAGACAACAAATAATAATATCATATAGGTTCACAAAAGCCATCGGATACACCCAACCAAAACAGGTTGATCAGATTCAATGATTGCATTATGACTTGATAAGATTGGGGCTCCAAAGGCACAGTATGTACATCACGATCCATTGTATCCACTATATAAAAACCAAAAGTTTAGTCAGGTATTTTTATGATTTCTCCAGTCCTGTCCCTGCACCGTAATCCTTTTTTCTCTTTTGTTTAATGGCCGACACGTCTCTCTTAGCGAACTTCAGGGGGCGGTTTGCGTACGAAAATCGCCCTCCATTAGGAGTTTTCCCGAGGCAAACGAAAGAAATTCGCCCCATAAACAGGAACGTGTCAGGAAAAGTGTATTTCCCTTCTCAAAAAGCAATTCCACTGGCTTAAACTCCATTAAAGTAAGTACAATTTTGTAGTTTGAATACGCTCGCGTTCTTACACAGCTCCTCGCGGTAATTTAAGGTGTTTTTCTCAGTCGAACCGCGGGCCCCCCTTCTCAGCCCCCGGGATTAGTACATACGTCTTGCGTTTAAAACTTTTCTGCGGCAGAATAGCTATTATCGTAAATTTTGAGCGAGAAACGGTTGCTACTCTGGCTTGAACTAAACAGAAAAATAACGAAACTTCTTGGGGCACGAATTAATCTTCTTTATTATTATTATTATCATTATTATTATCATTATTATTATCATAATTACTATCATTTGTAACGGGCCAAATTTGTATTAATTATTATTAATCAATACTTGACCTCAACTATTACGGCAGGCCAACGCAAATCTATTAAGTTGATGCCAGAATTAATGTTTGCTTATGACCAAATATTGACCAATATTTAGTGGTATGCTTCTTTCTCTGTTATCAGCAATATCTCATAAATTGAGCGGACTAATCAACCCTTCGATATCAGCCGACAAGCGGTGGAACATAGGAAAGGTCGATAAATCGCACAGCTTAGTAGATCCCGCGGAACCCAGTGAGGGAGAAGCTACCCAGACTCCTTTGAACTGATATATCAGCGCCTTCGGAATGAGCTCGATTAGATTACCTTCGATTGTCTAGTCCAATTATCATACAATGCATGTATTGTAGGAACCTGAGTAGAACCAATCAAGGCAATCAATGGACACTCACCCAGAGAGGTCGCGGAACATGGCTAGCTCGCAGAGTGGCAAGAATGCTAATGCACACAACCTTTGTGCATAATGCGATGATACCGGCTGTCGGTGTAATTGTTGTAATAATCCCGGAAAATTCGACCACTACACATTATTGTCATTATTATGATCACAATTATTATCAATTCATTATTATTATTATTATTATTATTATTATTATTAATGTTAGTAACAATATTAATTTTTAATATCGTTTGTTGCAGATGCGGATACCCATACCAGTAATAAAAGACCTGGGGGACCTGACGGGACATACCTAATAAATTAGCAGAAACTTACTCGAAATGCGAGCCGGCGAGCTAAAACAAGACAGAGAGTGAAAGCTAAGACAAAGGAAATCGCGAGAGGAAAGGAGAGGATAAAGTATACAGTCAGGGAGCACTGAATACTGAGCCCAGCGGTGTCGCGATATACCGTCCATAAACTAGTTCATATCAGTTAATATTAAGTCGGGATGGAAATTTCAGCTCCCTGGGAAAATAGTTGGGGCAAGTTTCGCTCGCAAATGCCTCCACCTCGAGCCGGCACAGGGCGCCACGGAGGCCCCCTTTCGACAACAACAGATGTCAACGGAACTTGGGGGTTCCCCGAGTGAATACTAAGAGAATCAATCCCCTTTATTGGCCCTAAAGTTTCGCAACTGGTCGGGAACCCCCGCTGTTTATGCGGCGAACGTGGCCTGAAAAACTAGCAAGGTAAGTGAGGGCTTCACCGATACTGAATGTCTGTGGAATTTTTACTGGGGTGGTGTTAAGTAGGGCACATAATACTCAATGACTAATCGTCGGCCGCTGGCTCTGCTTCCGGCCGTTGGCTCTCAGAGATATCTTTTATTGAAACGGAAACCATCTGCCCTGAAGATGCGTTCGTAAATCACGAAGAAACCTAAAACCGATGCGTTACAGTACCTATCAACAAACATAATTACCGTCGTAACGTACGTACGTACGTACGTCCGTCCGTCCGTCCGTCCGTCCGTAATTTTCCCATTTTAAGGAATATGATTCCTATGGTGAGTGTGTATCGATGGTTGCGCCACTATGAAAAAATCGCATTTTAAAGAACATCAATGAGTTTTGTAAGGGAG
>JAWQRP010001855.1:0-17409 GCA_033557875.1 Quadriops clusia | reverse complement strand
TTTAAAGTTGCGAATGTGCTTTAAGAGCTTCACCAATAAATAAGATAGGATACCTTACATTATTATATGTCCATGCAATTCATTATTTGTCTTGTATATACGAATTGGAAACAAACTGATATTTGATCAATCAATTTATTCATTTTATCAGTGTAGTTTTCCTTACGGACGGTCAGACAGATCCACAGACAGACAGAATATGGATTGTATATATTAGATGTAACGGTACATATTATATACATTTATGTGATTGTTTAATTATATATTTTTATACGTGAAGGTATGGCGAAGGGGAATTAACGTATTTTATGAATGCACAAATCCCCACCGTAATGCTCATTCGAAAATTTTCCCGTTTCCGCTAATGCCCTTTGTGAAGTTCTTCAGTTCAGCGCTTTTCTCTCGCGCGCTTCGACCTTCTCATTGTTTAAATAATCTCCCCCATTTATTTTTCCATATTTATAATGATCTCCAACTAATCCGTGTAATAATAGGTCGGTACTCGCAATAAACCTCCTAAAAAAATTCCCTTGTATTCAAAACAAAACGGTCTTTTTCTTTCGTTTTTCGATGCATTTTCAACTTTTCAAGTATAGCTAGAGAGGCGTATTACTTAATTTATTCAAAACAAATACTTCAAACTTAGTTGGGCGAACGAAGCTCTGATAAGTATCACATGCAAGAACGTCTGCAGAAATTTGCTTAAGTGACGAATGTGTTAGATAAGAAACTATTTCGATCTTGAAGGGTCAAGAAAATTTCGTTGTTATTCTCATTATTACTGTTGGTAGGAAGAATGAGTTAAAAAGTTAAAGAATGTTCGTGAACATAGGGGGAGAATGTGTAGAAGTCGATTGCGGAGCGGTGCGACAACAACGGCAACGGCAACAGCGGCAGTGGCAGTGGCAACAGCGGCGATGGTGGCTTGTCCGTTCCTGTCCGGTCGGCGCGGCCACCAGGTGACCACTTTGGAGGAGGCCCGGATACCTAGAGCGACCTCTCCGGACGGCCAATGAAACGTCGGTGATTTGTCACCTGTCCCGTTCACCGGAGCCGAGGCCCTGCCTACTCGATCCGCGGCGAGGACCGCGGATTCCTACTGGTACCATACCCGCGCAATCGCGACGGTCGCGCCGCCCTCGCGCGACCCGATAAATTCGGAGAGATCCGAGAGCGCCGTCCTAACCTCTCCGCGGACCGGCCGAACCTCGCGGAGCTTTCCGGAACCGGCCGCCAGGTGAACCGCGCGCACGAACGCGACCGATTAGCGGCGAACGGAACCGAAGCACGGCGGATCGCGCCGGCCCGACGCGACCGCCAGACAGTCGAATTCGCAGTTTGAGGAGGTTAGGTCGCCGATCCTCCGACGACTGATCGTGCGTCACGTTCCAGAACGCGCCGAAACCGAACCTGGACCTGAAACGGTGCAAATACCCCCTCGATACAATTAGTATTCCGTGGAATAGACGAGTGCGTTCCCAGTGTTGACAGCTTGGGCATTACCATACGCGCTGTCGCCAAGTGCTGAGCTTGAGAGGGACGGTCCACGGTACGGCAACAATAACAACATCGTTTCGTGTGTCCCTTGAATTAAATGTTGTGCCCTAGTGAGTTTCGGGATAGCCGATTTTCGTACACTGCAGTGGGTTCTGATTAGCCCTGCAAGAATTTTCACGTGCAAATGCCTCGTCCTCGTCTGTAGTGCCGTCTGATAAACGTCCAACGGATTGTTGCGAGAGAGGGTGTTCGTAAAAGTACCCATTATAACTTAACAAAAGGTGTCTCAAGGCGAACGACGTCTTCGCCCCAACTGTTGTGTTGTAAGTTTGTGCGGGTGGGAGACTACGAACCGCCGTTGATTGTGCTATCCCGTCTGGACACACTGAAAAAAGTTTCAACACGTTGCATCAGGGTACCAGACCCGACGACACGACCTGACCCGAGTTTTAACCTACAAAGTAAGTACACCATCTCTATTGTACCATGTATATTGTACCTTGGGCATGTGTCCGTCGTCCAAATATATCTGGAGCACGTTTTCCAATACAACAGAATCCTAAACCAGATCCGTTCTATGACAAAATGTATGTGTTGATAATGGTGTTGATGGACGAGCGGATTGTGCGTGTGTGGCGCGGGGTTGGAGGGCGAAGGTTAAGGCTAAGTATCTCCGAAGTGAAGGTCTGTGTCTCCGGAGCGTCTCTCGTTCGCTCCAACCTGTGGCGCGAATGAGGTACTGGCGCGGCGCGCTCTTTCTCAGGAATGTCTGTCTCTAGCGAACAGGCGGACCGCCGCGCCGCGCTTTTTCTACGGCCTCCGAGAGACGCACGGTTATTTATAATCTTGCTTTCTTACGCCATCGCCACTCGACGGGCTCTCTACTCCTCTTGTTCGTTCCCTCTCTGTCGAGTACGGCCGCTCGGACGGTCGCCGGTGATGGTAAACTGAGACCTGCCGTCGGTGGTAACTTCCTGCCGCATCGCACCGTTGATGCACCGCATATTTGGTGCACTACAACTTTGGTGCTCCATCGTTGGCGTACCCCACCGTTGGTGCACCCCATCGTTGATGCACCCCACCGTTGGTGCACCCCACCATTATTGGTGCCCCGACCGTTGCAGCCAAACATCGATGTCGTTCCTTGTCCTCTTGCCACTTTCAGAACGAATAATTTCTATTTGGAAATTGCATTTCGGTGACCCATGCCTAACAACACAGGTTTATGGTGGGTATCTTGATGGTTGCGTAAATGGAAGTAGGCATTGTTGCGTACATGTAAGTACAAGATCTAAATGATTTGGGGTATATGTATATCGCCTCGTGCCTACCCGTTCCGTGCCTCCTCTTCCCGCTTGTCCCGTCCCTTCCTGTTCGTCCCATCACGTCCCGTTCACGTCCGGTCGACATACGCACAGTTGAGGGAACACTTCGATAATCTTTCAGATGAGTACCTGTCTGGCTCGTCTTTACCGTCCGTGTCATAAATGGAGAGCACCTTTTCAGGTGAAACGGCGGGACATCCAATCACAAAAATAAACCCAAAGAGACAGTGTTCACATAGTGTTTAAGGACAGGCGTATATACATATCGGGTGTATAAGAGATGGAGCACACGGAGTGTAGTATAAGAGTTGCCCCGAAGGGCCGTATATTTTCCCAGTTTGAGGCCTTCCAACAGCAGTCTCTCTCGCCGAGAGAAGTTGTTAGTTCCCGTCCGGTCGATATCGGAGCGTCCGATTGAATGGGATAGTGAGCACATGGGGCCTTCCACCCGCACCCGCCAGACGGGAGGGCGGATTGCTGCGGGTGCGGGTGCTGGTGCGAGTTAGTCCGTTCGCTCGTCTCCGCTCGACAGACAGCCAGTGATTGCTCCACGCGGGTTTGTTTACGTTTTTCTCCCCCGCTCTCTCCCTGTTTCCCTCTGTCCCTCCGTCTCGCACGCACCTTCTGGTCGCACTTCCCGTCTCTTATCGGTTCTGGCTGTGGCGGAACCGCGATAAGCGTCCGCCGTTTTACATATCTATGCGAAAGTGCGTCCGTATCGCCGCATTATATGTGGTATCGGTCTGTAAACGGCCTCCGCCGGTATTTACGTTACTCCTGGGTGTTCAGTTTATGCACCTACATGGGTAAACGGTCTCTGACCGGAGAAGCGTGTGAATTTAGATTTTACCAACATTTTTAGGTTTTCCAACATTTGCAACTTTTCCAACACTTTCAACTTTTCCAACAATTTTAACTTGTCTAACATTTTAATTTCTCCAAAATTTGCACCATTTTCTTTCTCATAAGTACATGCGAACAATGGGTAAATCCGTGGTGAAACCGTAACACCAAAAGACACCATCCGAGTGCTAAAACAGGTTTGTTTGGAGGCTTCAGCTCTTTGCTCAGAGTTGGGTTGAGAGTCGGGAGCTTCACCTTCGTGCGCGAGAGCTTCGTCTTCGTGCACTTCTTTCGGTGTCGTCTCGGCTCTGCTTTCTTAAACAATGGCCCTCGAAAAGCGGTGTTTAGCGGGAATTAAGAGAGGCTTACGGTGCGTTTTCCAAAGGCATTGTACCCTATCCGAGGCTACTGTGCGGACAATGTCCAGTCTAATGGACGTCTCCTTAATTCAATTGATGGATGGTGTGCTAAATGAGGTGCATGAAGCCATGAATTATTGCTCTGACACCGAAACCTGATCATCGCCAACACCTGTTTGTCTCTGATCTCTCGCTCTCTTCATCCCGACTTCCCTCTTTCTCTGGACTACTGTCCAGATATTCATCTATGGTATGCAGTATCGCACTTTCACACATTTTCATATGAAGCTTCTTTAATTTTTTTTGTTACGTGTCTACATAATATGTAAAGAATTGGTTAAACTGAATGCGCATTGTCCGTGTGAGCGATGTTTGTTAGTCCGTGTCTTCTGTTTGCGGAGTGAGCCGCAATAAACCGCATTTACAAACATTATTATTACCATATTATTAAAATACATCGGAAGAGTTATTAAAATCGCATCATCATTACGAGTAAATACGTGAACTAGATACCGAAATATATTATTCACAGCGGTCCGAACAATGGCGGCACCGGAAGAGAAAAAAATAGTCGCTGCGGTTACCTTATTATTATTATTACTATTATTATTATTACCACTATTATTACAACGTACTGCAAAAAAACGAAAAGATGATGATAACCGTGGAATGAATATGATAATCATATAATTACACACTCTCCGTAAAGATGTAAATGCCCGGCATTAAGTGGACAGTTTACGTCGGGCTGTTACGCAAAGCAAAAAGCAAGACCGCGGTTATCCTACATTAATTCCTCCGCGAGTTTTTGCATCCAATCTGGTACGTATGTGAGACAGCGTAATGCACGTTTAAGCGTATTATTTATCTCGAGCCGCGGCGAGCGAGCAGCGTCGAAGAGGGCCCTGATTACTCCCTAATAGTCTCCCCGGTGGGGGGTTGAACCCCCTGCGCTCACCCGTCAAAAATGATATAGGTGTTGCGTATAATAAGTGTCGTAACTTTATAAGATATATCGCAGTTTGATTTTATCCTCTGTAGCTGCTGGGACACCCGTTCCACCAGGATCCACGAACGCTAGTCCACGAACAATCGCGCAGACATTTAGCTCTGCTCGGTCGTAAATGGTCGTAAAGTTGGTGTCAAGTTGATATAATTTGTGGAAAAATTCTTTTTGTGCAGAAAACACAAGTAGTTTATTGTGTACCGATAGTTTGTATTCCATTCCAAATCACTACAGTTCATCTTTGTGGGCGAAAAATGAGCTAAACGTAAGGGTGTAGACACAGTGAATACTTATCAGCCATTGTTACTTGTAAGCGCCTATAAACATGCGGTGGCCGTCTCACTGTGCCAAGTGTTATTTAAAAACATTTGACATCAATAATTAGATGCTAGATTATTGCAATAAGTTGGCTTGAATTTGAAAAATATGAATAACGCAACATTCGCACAGCGTACAGCGAAACATAATGGAATTAATTGGGCATAACGTACAGAGATGTTCGTACGAGAGGAAAGAGCAAGTGAAGAAACGAAGCGGACAGGAGATGTTATCTCGGCCGTCATTTGAGGGCTTTTATCTGGGATCTTCGACAAGCTCTCTGCAAGTGTATTTCCTCCCATCGCAATGGCAGCGAGTAATGCATATTGTAGATGCCTCGATAGCGTCGCCGTCGCGGGACCGAGCTAATGTAGAATGTGTGTTTACGGATATATATTTTATTAAAAGCCCGGCTAATCATTCCCGATTGCTAACGCGAATGCAAAACTCCTCTTAATTACACCCCAGATACCATCTTCGCTCGCAGCCGACCGAATCGAACGCCCTAGGCCTATTGCGATCTTGGACGTCAAATGGTTAATACAAGATATTAACTTGTTTTTAAACAAAATTGTTGCTACACGATGAGTTTATGCTGGAAATTCTATTCATTGATATGAATAATATTAGGCATAATATAACATATTTACATTATAAGTATTACTTCTTCTACAATGTTAGGCTGCAGGCGCAGTGAATACTTGTCAATCCTTGTTAATTGCAAGCATCTATAGGCCCCGATTGGAGATGTACCCACTGTGCCCACACCCTTACATCTGTTACGATATGTCCGAGAGTGTGTCGAATGGGTGCGTGTCCGGGCCAGGCTCGACATCGGCTTTATTCCGGTAAATTTGCCAATCGCGAAACCAATTGATAAAATCAATTTATAATTGGAGGCTAATTTACAAAATGAATTGGGCCGTAATTAGCGACGGTAAGCCGACGTTAACAACGCGTTCCGCCAATTCCAATTTCGAAACGCGGAATCGAGGCGGCGCCCGTTCAAGGATTTAAAAAGGATTAGAAGGGACGATCGGAAAGTGACACGCGAAGAGGAGGACGGAGATGCGAACCCAAATACGATTGAGAAGGAGATGAGGAGAGAATGCGAACATATGTGACAGCAATGGAAAGACGTGCGTATATTTCCTGTTGAGTGTGTGTGTGTGTGTATGTATGTATGTATGTATGTATGTATGTATGTATGTATGTATGTATGTATGTATGTATGTATGTATGTATGTATGTATGTATGTTGTGTAGGTGTGTCTGTGTATGTATGGCTCTATGTGTATGTGTGTGTGTATGTGCACGTTCGCGATACCCTTGTAGCGGTACATGGAACTTCAATTTATGAGGATATATACAGCATTAGTTTGCTGTTGGTTTAATTAAATCAGCTTAATTACGTTCCGGATAGTTTCGCGAAGAATTTGCTCGGCAAATATATCAATATGGGTTGGTATATGGTGGTGGAGAGGCGACGCGATTACTATCCTTATTAACTATCTTCCTATCGGAATGCCCCATTAATGTATTCTTTTAGATTACATTACATTACGTTGCATTAACTTCTTGCAAAACTTTAAAGTGTTCAGTGCTTTGTAGATGAGATTTTCTGAATAATATCCAAGGACAATAATGGTGATAAAGTTGATGATAAAGATAACAACAGTGATAAAGATGATGAAATTGATAATCATGATAATGATAGTAATAATGAAAATAATAACACTAATGTGTGAACGTACCATCAGAGGGGGAGATAGAAAAGGGGTCGTCGTTGTAATGTGTCCCTGTTATTTTTAATGCAATAATTTTGAATTTTTGGCCCGTAATTTTTACGACGGACATTAGTGCCGGACACCCAACGCTTTCACGTCCAGTGTTGATTAATTTCATTATCAAAATGAAAATTATCCGGCTCGTGTAATGTAATGGGGAAAAATAAGCTGGTTCCAGAGAGTAATGCGTTCGGTGGCCGCGCTATCAATTTACACCCACCTCGATCACCAAAGCTAAAATCTCTTTGCCCCATTTATCCGCATTAAAACGTGTTATGAATATGGACGCACCATCACCATCAGTTTTATATCTAAATTATTTTAATTGATTGGTAGCTGCACCTTATTTCCGTATAAAAATAAAATAAGAACAATCGATCGTATCATTTCTAAGATTTCGTGATATAGCATTGCTGCGAAACCTAAAATAATAGACATCCGATTTAATAAACAAATGCAATACGAGATAAACTTAAATGCGGTGGAAAGAGAGGAGGATCGAAGGGGTTCAAGGGGATCGAAGGGGCTCAAGGGGACCGAGAGGGCTCAAAAGGGGGGCTACCCTAACACTCCAACGCAATCCCTCCTCCCCCGCCCAACTATCTTCGTCCTTGGCCGTTGTTATAATTAATAGAATTTTCACATGAAATAGCTTTCTTGATTAAAAACATTCTAATAGCAATATATAATCTTTATTAATAACTTGGCGAGTTAATTACAAAATTCCCATTCAGGCACCCCGCGTGCGGCTACAGTACCGAGCGAGAGAGCAACGAGCCAACGCGAAAAGGCGAAAGCGAGAAAAAGAAAGGAAACCGGGAGAAGGGGGCTTAAGAAAAAAGGACCATAACACTAAGAGGACATTAATGTAATGAAGTGTGTATTATTTGCGGATGAATGTATATATGTACGTTAGTCGGGTAGGTGGGTACATAAAAAAATGTGAAAAAAGGCGGGAGCGATTTTAGGGCTATTTGCCATTCGAAGTGGGGTAAACATCTTAACCTGCTAAATAAATATTGACGAAGGCTCATTATATCCGAGTCCGCTTGTTAAAACAACAATCGGCTCGACTTATCCGGTAACAGTTGGTATTATTGATTTACTGACATGCTTGTTCTCTCTCGCGCGCCTGCCTCATTTGTTTCCCTTCCAGTTCAGTTCGATCATCGCTATTCTTTCTGCTAATTGCATTATTATTACTACTAATTATGTTATTATTATTATTACTATTAAAGGAATTCTTGCATAAATAATTTTTAGAAAGAAGTCAAAGCGTGGAGCGCGGATTTCAAGGAATAGAAAGGAGAATCAAGAAGAACAGGGCAAGAGAGCAGAATCTACGAGAGACGCTGGTTGTGCATGTGTGCGAGTGCAAAGCGAAAATTCTTCTCAGTTGTTAATTAAACTTCTAATTCCGCTCCAGACAATGACAGTCATCAAAATAGATTAAATTTGGATGAGTTTTATTAAATTGCTCGTACGTCTGTTTTATATTAGGTTCCCTAATAACTTACTCGTCCCTCCATACACACAGAAATTAACTCTCTCGCTGCTGCCAACTTCAACCCCCTCTCGTCCTTCCTGCACGACGATACACTGCCTTTAATCACGTTTTATTTTTGTCGTCTTTATTGGTCGGAATAAGCACATAACGACATAAAAAACGCTACTTATTATATTCAACGATAAACTGCGTTAACAGATTATGTCTGTTACTACAGCAGACGTAATCAGTGATGAGTAGAATTTCGATTTTATAAATTGTATGTAGGTATGTATAATGTTATTTTGCTGTTCTGCACCAAGGGAAATTCAATTTAGGAAGAAAAACCAAGAAGTACTTCCCAAATTATGTATAATATGGTTTATATCTTGTATATATTATCTACAACGGTCCTAACAGAATGATTAACTTATACGGCTATCAACGAGGCACTTACTGCCATATGTACACATCAACGTCCTTGAATGAAGATAGAACTGTACGACTCCTATACAATCACTGTTATTGGGACTTGATGACCCGACTCACCCCCTGGTCGCAAAAAGGGGGCGATTTTGACAAATGGCCCTGTAATTGGCGACTTACGTAAGAGTGAGTGGATCGCGGCATTCTGCGTCTCTCCTCATGGCAGCCTCGATTCGATGGAAAAGTCGATGCGCAAATTGAGTGGATTTAAATGACACCAGAAGTGTCCCTGTTGAGCGAGCGGAGAGATTCGAATCTTGACAGCACTGTACACACACAATTGATTAAAGTTACCCCATTCGGATCCGGCGCGGCCGAAACACCCCTTTCTGCAGCCCCAGTCACGGCTAGCTGGATGCCTTCGCTTGTTGCCCTAATCAAGAGACCCGCGTCGCTGCAGTGGCTGCGTTTGGGCCATCGTTAAATATACCTGCACTCAAATTGCAAGAATAATAAATCCAACGTGGGTTTGTCGGCATTACTTTTTTTAATTACTAGTTTGTATCAAAGTACCTATGCTTTTGTTTCGAACTATTCGTTTGTTTCAAACTATTTGTTTGTTAAAAACTATTCGTTTGTTGAAAACTATTTTTCTTTTTCAAGATCCTCACAGATATGAGGAGTCAAAAACGTTATAGCGATAATGATAATAATGAAAATAAAGGTGAAGGATTCTTTTGATGGCAGAACGACAGCGACAACGAGGCAGAGAAGTGGCGGTGGATCTCCGACAGCGAAGGACCGAATGAAGAAGGCCGCTTTAAATAACCGAGAAAGGAATGTAGGACTTAAATATATGACGACTTGTAAGTCGGCCGAGATGTGTATCTTTAACTTCTCAGAATTGTAAATTTTTCCTGGGCTTACATTTACATCTTATGGAATAAATGAACACAACTTTACATTTGTATTTCTTTTCGGTCGCGAGAATATAAATGGCGGGGAATTATGAAAAATTGCGCATTTGCATTATTGACCGCCGCCGCGGCCGCCCGCTACCCTCCTGCGACCAACCTTCATCCAAAAACCAAGTCGTTCGCTTATAGTGAAATGTTGACCTAACTTGATGGGAAATGACGAACGGCGATGGCAAATGGCGTATAACGAATGACGAACGGCGAATGATGGATAAGGAACAATAAGTACGCGAAGGACAAACGCGAACGCGACGCGAGGATCATCTCGCATAAAAGCTTCAATTAAGAGTGGACAAAAAGGCAGCCTTTTTCTTCGCGCCACTTCCCCATCAAAGAGGGCACAAAAGAAATATTTTTGAAAAAACAAGTTTTAATTAACTGGTGGTCGCGCCGTCGCGGCGGGAATTAATTTGAAGAAATCGAGGCCGAGAGGAGGAGAAGAGAGGAAAGGAGGCGTCACAAAAGTTTTGCTCTAATGAGTCCGGCCGGGCAATAAATAATTTATAATAATTAAGTCTATTACGTCGAAAACGATTCCATTATGGGTTTAACGCCTTACTTAACGAAGAATAAGTGAATCAGCAAGTTTTTAAGAGATTTAATAAGAGTGTCGTGCATTTACCGGAGGCCACAATGCACCTCCGACGCGCTGAAGAAACCACCTCTTTCGGCCTCCTCTTTCAACGCTTTCATGCAGATATTCGATAATAATTAAAACCGCGGGGAAATCGCTAACGCTGTGTTGTGTTGTGCGAACGAGGAAGTCGCTCGTCTAACACTAAATTACCTTCGGTTGTCCCTTTCTAATATAATACTTTTAACGCTCAACTACTCCACTCTTCCTTCCATTCGAAGCTTAAGACTGTTTTTGAATTGCCCCTCTTATTGTACCTATATGAGGACTTCAGTGTTTGTGTTATTTTTTTTGTGTGCAATGTTATAAGTAAATTGATATCTACTTAGTTTTCCTTATTTGTAATGCCTGAATTGCGATATCGTGGAGGATATTTCCGCTACGAATTTGTTATCTCTCATTGTAAAACCCACCTAAGTACATCACAAACTGCGCAAGCTAATCTTATCTTTTATTTGTGTGCCAAGTAGTACTATTTACACTTTACAAACGAATGTGCTGCTGCTAGCGAAGTGTAAACAAACGCAATAACTGTACCAATTGAAACTTACACATTTAACACTAGTTTTCTTTACAAATACATCGGCATGTCTGACATGTGTATACGTATGAGAATTTAAAAATATATAAAAATTCGTATGCGAAAACTGTAAAAGTGTTTAACTGGGAAAACCGACTAAAAAATTACACGAAACTTGCGGAAAGCCGGGCAATCATTTAAGTTAAAGTACACTCGGGAGTAAATATTTGTGTACAATGTATGTGAGTGAGTGTGAATATGAATAAGTATGTGAAAGAACGAATTAGAGAATATGAGAGAGAAAGATAGAGAGTATGTGAATTTGAGAAATAGTGAGAGAGAGAGAGGGAGAGAGAGAGACAGAGAGAGACAGAGAGCGAGATCCCCGCGGTTTTCACTGAATTTTCTCTGTTCGCAGCGAAATTTTTGTAGGTGCAGCGTTTCGCCTGTCCGTGTGTGCTTTTAAAATTGCATTATTTAAATCGGTCCGTTCAAATAATTCACGGGCTTTAATTAGAGAACCTATGAATAAAATTAAGGCCACACGCCCTTATTTTTTATTTTAGTACGGGCTCGTTACGTCACGTCCTGTAAATATTAGATTTCCTCCCGTTCCTTTGTCTTACGTTACAGGCGCCCCCCGATTTTTTACGTTACGATTATTTGCGGCGGAATTCCGAGGGAAGGTGGAGAAGAGCGCGACGATGATGCGGCGAATGGCGATATAAATAGCTATAGCGCGATTTACTATAGCGCGGTTTACGGACAACGGGCTTGGGTATCGGCAAACACATAGGCAAACACAGTTCTAACGCGGATAGAAACGGCAAACGTCGAACGAACCCATCATTTAGTGAGATGAAGGAAGGTACGAGCGACGCCACCGCATCGTTTCCCACAAAACGCTCTTAGTTTCATATTTCACGGAGCGCATTATAGTTTTACGATGGCTAATTTTCCAACCGATATCTCATCTTTACCGCCATCCTGTATATGTGTATAAGGTACATACGTTGCTCTATTTATTAGAGGCACAACTATACTATAACTTGTAAAGTAATCAATTACGGTTTCATATTTCTTCGGCGCGCAACGTTTAGCCTTCTATTTGTCGTGGGAAACTGCCGACTCATTCTTCGGGTTTCAAAAAGCATACCGCAAAAGAGAGAGAGGGCGATAGATAGACAGAAAAAGAAAGAGGGAATGAAAGAGAGTGCAAGAGAACAAGGGCGCTATTTTGCGAAGATGAAATAAACAAGCGAGTTCGCGGCGAATCGTTACGGTTTCGGGTCCTAGATGGCGCAATTAAGGGCGCGCGAATAATAGAACCATTACGGCGACACGCCCCCCATCTAGTGTCAGTCAAACTTGAGTAAATGGTTTATTGCTAACATAATTGGCCCGTGAAATTGACAAAGTTTTTACATTAAGGCCCAATATCGCGCGATCGGAGCGCCCTCTGCCGGGAAGCGAAACTATCCAGAGACGTATCTTTTTAGAATCATTGCACATTTGCAAAAAAATTCAATTTGTTAAAAACTTACTGAATGAGTCTCCACGTATGCTAATTCATCGATTGTTGTTTCAGGATACATATTGGATACGTGGCCACACATGCAAGGAAATGGAAATGTTGCAAATATAAAGGTGAGCGGGAAATCAATTATTCTAAGTTGAGATATTCTAGGACCATTGGGAAGCGGCTATAAAAGTCGAAAAGCTAGTGATAAAGATGATATTTTTTGTCGGTACGGAATTTATTTATTTATTTGTTTATTAATCGATTGTTGTAAACGATGCAACGGCGCGGCCGTAAAACGGCTTGAATGCAAGGGCAGGACCATTTGTCATCGTTCTTCACGCGAATAATTGTGAATAAATCATTTTCTTTACGACTTTATTTATTGCTCGTAAACATCCAATTGTTTACTTTAGTCGAGCGATTCTGCATGTGCGGGCTGCAACCTCTGCTCCAGGCATCGCATGTTCCGATTTGATATCCTGCAAACCGTGAAAATTTGCCAATTTTGTCACCGTAATATTACGACCATTATGAAAATTGTTAAATTGAATCTAACATAATTCTATTGCGCGGCAACTAGCAGACAAATGGAATGGTAGCGAAAAAAAAATAAAAACAAAGATGGAAAGAGAGATTTAGAGGGAGAGACAGAGAGAGAGAGAGAGTACGGGAGAATGAAAGAGAAGGAGAGTTAGTGGAAAGCAAAGTGTTGATATTCAGAATCTGAGGTGGAGAACAATGGAGGCAAGAGAGCGGAAGTTCGGTCGGGTGGTCGCCGGTAGTTGGCACTGGCAGCGGTACCGCAGGCCCGCTGCGATGCGATGCGTTACGACGCGGGGGAGCGTTGCGACGGCAAGGCCTACTAGATGGGCCGGTGTGGGAATCCCTCCCGCGTTATAAACTGCCGTCAAACTGGTTGGCTCCGAAATATATCGGCGGTCTCCCCTGTTCTTACAATTGTCTGCGTCCCGTTACGACCGGCACACACAAATCTCTATTATAAATGGAATTCCGGTGATCGCTTAATGTTTGCTCGGCGATATAGAAATTATTATTTCATCCGAAGAGAGGAGAGGGCCCTAAGGGCCCCTTTATTTTATTGCCAGCGTGCAACCGTGCACACTCGCTTATACACATTCAGAAGCTCTCGACACACAGTACACATTCATGTAAGCAAGTAAGGTCGACATTATTATTATTATTATTATATATTTTCTTTGATATTATGAAAGCAAATATGAAATCATACTTTTTGCACGTCCTAATTAACTACGATAATGTATAAATCAATTCGCTTAGTATAGCACATTTGATAGGGACAGTGAAAGCAATAATGCAACAGCCCGCGTGATGTCCGTGCGAATTGCACTGTGCCTTGCTGGCTAGATGGCTGGCTGGCTGGCGACTGGTGGCCGGGATGATATATGTGGCAACAGAAACAGAGAGCGTTCGTTATAATCACATATTGGCAATTAGTTAGGGGACTAAATTGACCACCATCATTATCCTTGGATGATTTATTTTAAGCGATTCGACACGTGTTAAATTAGAGCCGCGTTCGATTACCTCCCCCCGCAACCTCGTTCCCCCTTATTGCAGGTGCTGTAGCGGTGGCGCTGGTCTAATCGAAAATTCGCTAATTTTTTGTCTTAGATTTTAAGTCTCGGAATATTTTTCCTATAAGAGAAATGAAGGAAGAAAGTTTGTCAAACGATGAACGGGACGTCCCGCGACCTTCTTGCGTTCGGCACGCGCCACGTGAGGCGTCGCGACGTCGGTATCGCGTCGTAGGCTCGCAAGGACTATTAAACGTCGACGCGGGTGGCAGTCCTTCTGGCGGCCGTCGTGGTTGCGAGCGAAAGAGATGGTGAGCCGAGATGGTAATTGCATCTGGACGAGAGAGTAAGCCGCGGCGGTGGCAAGGGTGGGGGCTCAAATGGACCCGAACAGATGGGGAAAAATTCGCCGCATCACTCCGTTCGCGATAAATTATTTTGAAATTGATTCGACAAAATTGGATGTCGGCCGATACAAGTGGGTAGAACGCTAGCCCGCCGCTTCCGCCATCGCCGCCGCCGCCGATCGTTTATACTCTCCCGCTCCTGCCGCCAAAGCCACCTCTGGCAGCAAACGTACGCGAAACCAACGTTATGCATGCCCGATGGTGGGTATCAATCTACTCTTTGACATTCCCGTCACGTTACATTTCAAATAACTATTCTATATTTTATGAACGTTTCCTTGTATAGCCCGCTTGTATATGTATACAAGATAGAAGCTGTATATGTATGTATTTTATGTGTATACGTATCAATATACAAAGCAGTCTATATAAGAATTAATTATAAACTTGTAATAAAGAAAATATAAACCCTCTCACCGATTCCGCAAGTTGTTTGATAGTCACAACATTAAAAAAATGAAATCTCGTCCGCTTTGCTTCCACCACTCCCAGACACAAGGTGGCCTTGCCAAATAGACGCCCATATCTATAGATTATAACCACCGATTAAATTAGAATTTGTAGCACTAGCCCGATTATTTCCCAGTTAATCTGTATTTCAGGCTTCGAAAGAACGTATACCTTTCACGATTTTCACTAACACTCGTCCGAAAACTCTAAAATTTTGATAAAATTGAGTAAATTTTGGAAGACTAAGTACACACATCCTCGTGGTTTTCAAACTGTCAGACCTGCGAACAATTGTCCTCGGGCTGCCGCGATCGCTCCTTATAGTCAGATTCAACCCTCGACTAAGATTAATTTTAACGATTAATATAATAATTAGTTATTATAATTAAAGTATAATGTACGTTTCACGGCCATTGACATTAATTCTTTGACAATCAACCCCTGGAAACTAATTAAATTTCGGAAAAAATCCGGCGATGCCGACTATAACAGGTGTGTTCGGGTACTTTCGTGGAAGTTGCGTGCCTCCGATCCAGTTCGAGATTTCAAGCTCGCGTTGGCCTTAAAAGTTTTTAATTTTTTCTGGGAAATTTTCGATAATTCCCTTAAATCTCGGTTATAAGCGGTAACTTCAAATGTACGGCTAGAGCCTGAAAGTGTAAATTCTCCACAGATCTTCTCGAATGTTTGTTAAATTGTGTTTGTTAAATTTTAGTTTGTTACCTTATGTATTTTGTGATGCTAAAGAAATGCCAAGTGTAAGTTGGTGGTGAAACATTCGATTTGCATGTTTAACATAACCTCACCTGCATTTATAGAGACGGGACCTGTATTATTGGAGGAAACAGGTTAGTTTTTATTGTATTAAGACTGTTGAATGAAACGATATTTTACATCCTAACATTTTTCTTTTTTGATTTGAGTGGATAGACAAATAGCTTCGTAGCCTTGTTCAAGGTTCCTTGAAATCTAAGTTCCCTTTGGTGCAATCGATCCAATGCTTCGCACACGATTCTTTTGACATACTCTTACCACATCTCTTTGCCGTAATTTTTAAATTTTCGAAAATATTTTCTGATGTCTCTCTCTATGCATTGTTGCCAAGTCAGATTCTTCGATGTTTGTCACAACTGCCTCTCTGATAATATCAGTACCCCTTTTTTCTTTGGCTCTATATCATTAATGCGAAATTTTTACAATTATTGTTTACATGTTCCCCGTTACCTTAATCTTACAAATAAAAAAACAAACTGAAATCAATGCGTTGTGAACTGAAACATTCGTCGTAGACTGAGATTTCGAAAAGGGAATGGTACGATAAAACGCACTTTGAAAATAGAAATATTTTTGTAAAATTCTGTTAGTTTATGTTCTCTAGCACCGATATTTGACCAAAAAAAGGGAGGACGTAGTGCAAATTTAGTCAAAAAAATATTGTTTTAATTAATACAATTAACCTTGTTTCTGACGAATCTCGCCATACAAATTGCGTATAATAGCATGTATGTCGTTGTGGTTGCCGAACCTTGTCATATTTGACCTTCATTAAATGACGGTGAATGCGTTCGGAAATTGAAAGTTAACATTAAGAAAATTTAACATTAGGTCAATTTAAGTAAGAAAATTTAATATTAAGACAATTTAACATAAAGAAAATTTAACATGAAGAGAATTTAACATTAGGACAATCTAAGTAAGAAAATTTAAGACAATTTAACGTAAAGAAAATTTAACATGAAGAAAATTTAACACGAGGACAATTCAACATTAAGACAATTTAACATGAACAACATTTAACATTAAGACAATTTAACATTAAGACAATTTAACATGAAGAAAATTTAACATTAAGACAATTTAACATTAAGACAATTTAACACGAAGAACATTTAACATTAAGACAATTTAACATGAAGAAAAGTTAACATTAAGACAATTTAACATGAAGAAAATTTAACATTAAGACAATTTAACATGAAGAAAATTCAATATTAAAACAATTTAACATGAAGACAATGCAACATTAAGACAATTTAACATGAAGACAATTTAACATTAAGAAAATTTAACATGAAGAAAATTTAACATTAAGACAATTTAACATGAAGAAAATTTAACATTAAGACAATTTAACATGAAGAAAATTTATCATTAAGACAATTTAACATGAAGAAAATTTAACATTAAGACAATTTAACATGAAGAAAATTTAACATTAAGACAATTTAACATGAAGAAAATTCAATATTAAAACAATTTAACATGAAGACAATTCAATATTAAGACAATTTAACAT
>JAWQRP010001854.1:0-17411 GCA_033557875.1 Quadriops clusia | reverse complement strand
AACGAAAAAGGGTTCCTACCAAATACTAGACGATCACAGGTAATTTTGGCCAAATAGAGTTTCGGGTTGATTTGAATTTCCCGCCTTTTTCCCTTTTTGGATCTTTTCGATCCTAGCTTTCCAGCAGAGCTAAGCCCCCCCAGAACGTCACAGTATAAATGGAACTAAGACCATCCACATCTTTCCTTCTTCAAAATTCATCCTATGCACATTATTGGTCATATGTTGGTTTCAAACTATCACTTAGGATTAAAAAACATAATTCTAAGATCAAACTTTTGTCGCGTTTATATCTATATAGATACATATACTCAATCACAATTCAAACATTCAATCATATACACAACATTACTACTTTGTAAAGTGTATTCACTCTTTTTACTACTGGTTACAATTTTTATGTTGTACCAATGAAAAGACAAACAAACCTAGAAGTCAAACCAGATATATTTTGAATACATTTACACCAAAGGCTGCCCGTCACAAGAAGAAAACAATAAAAAGGGACCTCTGATACATATTCCTCTCAAATACTTATATCTTCAAGAGCCATGAGATTCTTCTCATTAAAGTCAAAATGAGTAACGCCCTGTACATTTTATCGTACTCAGATTACAGTGTTAAATAAACTATACACAGTCAGAAAACAGTCTTCGGTCAAAACCTGACACTTTACAAAGAAAGTTGTAAATATTATACAAAAATTATAAAAAAAACCAAGGGTTAGCGTTGGTCCCCAAAAGGATAGCCCAGCATTGTTAATTGACGAGAATAGGTAGGTACTTGTTTTCCTCTGTGTATAATATTGCGTATTTACGATTGAAAAAAAAATTCACAATACACCAATTCAAAAACTGCACAACGTTAAAGTTCGAAATTAAACGCTGTCAACATCGATTCAGCAAAAGTTTCTTAGCGACGAAATAGGTCCGTGTATAACACTTGAATGGGAGAATGTATATAAAAGGCAGATCGTCGCCGAACGCGGTCTATATTTGGTCATATTCAGTCCAACCCTGTATTCTATACATGTCCTGCCACGGCCTTTGAATAGGGAATCAGTGAGGATAAAAACACGGTCAATTCTCTGCAGCGCCATAGGTTGTCGATACTTTCAAACCGCTGTAAAAAGGAACAAGAGATGATGAAAACGTGTGCTTTTTTATTTTAACGCTGCATCTGGTCGTAAGTTAATACCGTACGTGAGAAGAATTCGGATACACTTTTGTCTTGGCGCGATGTTTCAAGAAAAAAATATTTCATAATATTTTATAAAGGAAATTTCATGTTTCTTTGAGGGGCGCTTTTAAATTTCGCAGTTCCTTTCCTTTCTTTCCTTGTCTCTCGGATGTTCAACTTAATGGCGTAGATGGAAAACAATGGCCTTAATTACGAAGCAGCATCAAAAGGTAATGTAAGGAACAACAAAAATAAAACTCACGATATATTTTTATAGAATTGCGTCTTTGCGTTTAGACAGTTATCGTTTACTATAAGGTCTAATGTCCGAGATGCTTTCATTACGTTATTATATTGCGAGGAACACCGCGTGGAAATGGGCGAGCTTTTTACTAAAATTCATTATCCAAAGGCCGTTGCTTTTATTTTATTTTTATTTTTTTGAACAATTTAATAATCAACTTCATAAAACCGTTATAAGGAAAACGTGGTGGGTCTTTATTTATGCTATAAAATAAAGCATTACATCTTGGTTTGCGGTGCACTCATTCTTCTGGACATTAAATATCCCGTTAGTCAACTAAGGAGAATTTTTTCGCCCTAAGTGCGTGTAATAAATGGAAAGAGCTTAACCTTTCTTGCATATTAACCTTAATTAGAAAGGTGTTATGTGTGTATGATAGCTGTCACTGTAATGAAATGCTGGCATAATTAATAGAATTTACTGCCGTTATGTACTTCGAAAGCCAGGGATACCAGTCTCATGGCAGGCTTAATTATGTTATACGTATTCAGATTTTCTCTAGTGAAATATCCTGCACTGTGTAAGACTGGTTCTACAATGTCAACAGTCTCACATAGTTATGAAAATTTCGTATTGTAAGCATTCACGTTTTAATAATAAATTACAGGATTTTAAAAATTGGGTTCATACATAAATTTGTCCCAAAAGACACAATTAATACCCAACAAGGAATAAACTTTCTTCAGACTCTTTTTGACTCGGGATCGCTTTTTCAACCCGTAGGCAATATATCTTCTTAAATTTTCATCACTTTGAGAAAATAATATATTTTCCCGATAAAAGTTATTGATGTTCTCGAGTAGCGCCTATCAATCTCAAAAGTTTAAGTGTATAACTTAACAATAAGAAAGAACAGCAATTGACGTCAAATATAAGCAAGCAATAAACGTGATATTTTTTGACAAGTGAAGAGAGATATTACTACGCTACAATCCCGATGCAGATCCTTCTAAATAAGAAATCTTCCCAATTACCAGCACCTCCAGGGTTTCGTAAAAACAATTTCCCCATAGGATATCCGCAAAGGCTGAGAATTGCTGCATCGCTTAATGAATTAAAATGTATAACACAAGACGCGGTTGCATGAATATTTAAATTAGTATCCCTGTATTTTCCTTTCTCGGAACCACTGCATTACTCCGACCTCTGGTAAATATTTAAAAAAGTCCCTTTTCCGTACGGAGCAAAGAGGCCCCAAGGCCATCACACGTCTTTCTACACGGACAAGACAGACACTATGATGTATGATGCACTGGCTCACAAAGAACTTGTCTTCAGCGTTGAATGTAGCGATTCATCTTGTTGCTCGGGACTGTCCCCGATTGAAAGTGTACCCTATAAACAGCGAGATAGGTCTCACATTACAAACTTCTTTGAGCTAATTCATTAGATGCTCCTAGTGATTAATTTGTTAAAATTTTATTAAATGGACTAGCGGAGATATGTTACAGTGATGAAATACTCCTTGTGGCGATTTTAAATACATGGACGTTATGATACGTATATTTCTAAATAGGTATGCAGACATATAAGATGATGTTAAATGGTTTCCGGTTATTTTTTCTCATTTAAGCACAACAAATATTAATTATGAACTAAAATTAGTTTTAAATTGAATTAGTTTCCTGAACGTTACTTTTAAACTACCGCGTATTCATTAGTAGGATAATAATTTTGCTCTGCCATTATAAGAGCAATTATTCTTGAAGATCGAAAAAAACCTGTAAAACGTGTAGTTTCTATTTTGATTAGTTTTTATAAGCACCCTTTATTTGCGTGACCTTTAAAAATTTATATTAAGAAGAATAATAAACTTCGTTTTATATTTATCTCCAGGGTGCTCTGTGATGTTATAATGTACAAGCGGATGTCGCAAGAACGTGTATTTTATTAATTAATCTTCGTGCATGAGCGAACTCGTAAAAACTTAATTAGCCAGAATGTACACTAAGGAAAAATGATAATAAACACAATTTTCAAATTACTAAACTGCGTATTTGGTAATGCTGAAAAAAAGTTTCTGCGTTTCAAAAACAGGAAATTCTGTAAACGATAAAAGTTTATTCAACGATAAAACATATGAATGTAGTTATCATTGCAACATTCAGACGAGTTTTTAAATATATCTTCCGTATTTCCTTTGTACTAAAGTTTCATGAAATAAAATTCAATCTCTAAAAACGTAGGTAACATAATTAGCCGCGCGCCTCCGCCAATTGTGTAGGTATAGAAATTGTATTCGTATGTGTCTTCTTTAGCAAAATTATTCAGTAATACCATTGAAGTTATAAAAGAAATGAAACCACCTACGTTCAAGATACAGCTTTATAGAGCACCACACACCATTGAATTGATAAAGTACGCCTTTCGTGAACAAGCCATTTTTTCCTAACTTGATTCCAGACTTACAGCCTACTATTAATTGATCTGGCGCTACTATAAAGTTAACGGCGCGTCTGCATGTTACCTCTGTGCAATTAATAGTAACATGAGCGTGGAGAACGATTAACGGATTAATCTTTCTCAAGTGAATAACACTTAAATGAATAAACATTTCCTTGGTAGAAATACAGGCAGGTAGAAGAATGGTGAATACAGTGTTTATCTTTCAATTACTTAATATTTTTAACTGGATTAAATTGCATATGCATTTCTTAATTATCCGTAATTGTGCAGGTAAGATGTCGAAAAAAAAAGACAAATAAATAAAATTAAATAATCGTATTTATTAAATTACATACATAAGCATAAATTATTTACATAGTGCTTTGGAATTCATGTTCAAAATATAGTTTTAAATTATTTTTTTACAATATTTACAAATAATACACAGAATTAAGTCGTAGGAATCATGTAAAATTATTCAGAAAATAATGCACAGTAACGTCACTGAAACTAAAATTGTACAAAGCCTGAAATGAATCGATTAGTAGATATAGAGCATTATTACTTTTACAATATATTGACTATTTTAAGTTTTTTAATAAATACGTTCGTGCATTGTCTCCGAATAAAAATCTTAAATACTATACAATATAACATCGTTGTCGCCGTTCGAACATACAAATTATAAAATAAATTAAAATCACAACCATTTTTCTGTAATAATAAATGCTTGGAACAAATGAACCCGTTTAATTGAAAAATCATATGTACAAGGATATGAAAATTACCGTCTAGTATTTACATTATTTTACAATACAATTGTTTAAGCTCATCAAGCAATTTATTATCGTATTAATTATAAACACTGACAAAACTGGAGTTTAGCCTATTGTTATCATTTTTTTCTTTAGATAAATTCGTATTATTATTATTAATTAATCAGTCCTGCATCGCTCTACATAACAATCAAATTAGAATTTTTTGTTTGAAAAGTTCTTATTTAGAATACAGTCACATAATATCACATAACAGTCACCTGAAGGTATCCCCTTCGGACGCGTCTTTCTTCACAATCTCAATCGGAGAAAACATTTAGTGGTGGTAGTTTTCTGTAACAAAAAAATATAGTTATTTAAACAATAATATCAAGAATATTAATCTAAAAAACTACATTTATAAATTAACTAGGTTTCAAATATATATGAAACGAAAACCTTATTAAATTTTCAAACGATGATATATCCAAATTAAATTGGAGTTATTTCTGCTAAAATTCGTATATTCTGGGTTAATTATCAAAAAGGCTGCTCAGTAGGTACATATTCGCCCCTAATTTAATTACCGAGTTATTACGTTACATTCCATTAGTTTAAAAAGTAAATAATAACATTAGAAATCGGCCAAAATTAGCGAGAATTATAATTAGCAGGGCGAACGTATCCAGCGAGAAACTTTGATTATATCGTGGGTTATTAAATTTCTCATACATTCGGACCCTAAGTTGTGCATATTAAAGAGCTGGAGGGATCATTGTCAGTGTAACGATGGTATTGTTGAGCGCCGTCAGACTCCCTGCGAAAATTCGTTCCAGAATCACGAAATGCAATGAAATAAAGGCTCCAATTAACGCAGCTGCGTGCAAAGTGCGTGCGCGTTACGAATTTTGATCGCACTACGGCTGGCCTCGCTTTATTATTTTGAGATTTATACCTTTCCCATTTACACACCCCACGCCTTTCTTTGTTTTCGAGCCTCGCCTCCTCTTTATCAACTGACCGCGTCACCTCATTTTGACAATTAACCTGTTTCCTCAGCTTGTTAGCGAATTTCATGTGGTAAAGCAATTTTCCTCATTTCAACGCTTGTTCCTGAATTAGGCACATTTTGCGGATACTTTGACATGTTGCGTGTTAATAATCAGTGTTAAAATTACAATCTTTCGGTTTTTTAACTAAGCGTAATGAACGACTCGTTAATTACTGAAAATTCAGTAACCTAATGTGAAAAAGAACTGTTTGCTGAATCTATTCTTGTTGTAATTATGTAGATGCTAAGCTCATGGTAGGAATGATCAATCATTTTAATCAAAACGGTCACACTGACGAACAATATCGAAATAACCATTATGGTAATCACCTTATTGCCATTATTCTAATTACGGAAACAATATTTTTCAAAATCATGTAAAATATACACGAAAATTGAATTAGGCTGCAATGGGGGGTGGATATTTCGATGTATATCCCGCGCATGTATTTATGTACGTACATCATAAAAATGACCAAAAATCGCAAATGACTCTCATGCGTAATAAAATTAAATGTGGTGTCCAAATGACAAATTCGCAGGGTTAATTCTGCGAAATGGCTCATGGTTGTTTATGAAGCGTATGACCGAAACGGTGACCCCCGTGACAAAGACACATTACGCCCGCACAACTTGGTAACTACTCCGAGAGATAAAAGATATTCAACCGGCGATAACTTTCGGATGCTTTAATTGGGGCAGATATAGACTGGGAGAGTCGCCACTGGGTTCCAATTTGCCCCTTCGTATAACTTAACATAAATAACATAAATTAAAAGCGGGGCAAAAACCTCGCTCTTATCTAATTATATCGGGTCCTTTCAGAAATCGAAAATAATTTGAAAAGGGCGAAACACATAAATTTCGTTTAATGACTTCCAAGTAATTTTAAAAGTGTTTAGGAGGCCGCTCGGCTGGAAACCCAACCCAAATAGTTCTTAATTTGAGTTTATGCCCTGGAATTTATGTTTTCTTGTTGTGGTCTGCTGAGATTTGTCTCGAGACACATTCCCTCCTAAACGCCCTCGTAAACAAATGTTGCCTTGCATGTAATTTAATACGATGGGGTGCTTGATGTACGCACGTTGCGTGCAGATGTTGGAATAGTTTAATTGTCAAAAATTATAGACTTTAAGAACAAATTCAAGTTTGTGAAGAAATATTATGATGTAGAAATTAGAATTATGTTTAGTGGAGTATCAGTTGGTACCTTTCAAAGGAAGTTTTTTCACGTTGCTTAATTTGTGCGGTTTTTGAAACAATATTGTTATAGCACTTTCAAATAATTTGTAAATGAAGTTATTTGTAATCGATTATTTATAAGCCGGTTGACTTATACCGCATCAAGAATGCTTCTTATTAAAAATTCTCAAAAATGATTATATTATATCTACGTAGAAGTGTGATTAATTTATTTACAAAAATATATCTGATGGTAATATATACCAACAAACTAGGTATGTACAAAATAGAACTTACTAATCCTGAGTATCAGTAATCCAATAAAATTTGTATGTTCATCTAATTTAATGCGATACAAATACTGGGAGTTAAATTAATTGAATATTTGATCTAGTAATTGATTCGACTGGAACATACAGAAATTTTTGTACCTGATGAGAGAAAATGTATTGACTCTATAGCCACTAACATTTTTGTCAAAGAATAATGTGTATTTTCGTGAATATACATTTCTATCTGTGTACATTTAAAACAATACAAATTGGGATGCTACAAACAAAAATGGTATAAATAAAAATAATAAAAAAGTATCGCGATTATTTCAAGTCGATTACACAATGGATATATAAAATTGACAAAATCAACCCCATTATAAATCTATTAGCGATAGAGAAAGCAGGCACGTTGGGGGCGCTTAGTCACACCATCCAAAAATTCCGGTTGCTGTACAAGAGTGTCGCATACATCATGATCGCAGTTGTAGCAGTCAAACAGATGCATTTCCACGTCTTGACAGTTCACCTCCCCGTGAAATTAAAGTTACGTAGTGTGCAACCCCCCAGCGAATATACAGAGTGATGAATTCTGGAATTGGGGTTGGTACAGGGGCGGAGGTCAGCGAGTCGTGACGGAGTTTGAATTTTCCAAACAATACTCTTGACCACATCTATTATTGTTATTGCGAAGAAGGGTGTCTGGAGATTAGTTAACGCCAGCTTGCCGCTCTATATCATTTCCTTCGATGATGGGGAGGCTCAGATTTTAACCGATAAGGCCGTCATGTTCATTAGCAACGCTTCTGATATCGCAAGGGTTTTATTGACATGGGAACCAGGGCATAGGGGCACCCGGCACTTAATCAGTAAGTAAATATATCTGCAATAAAATCTGCCGTTTTTATTCGATCGAATGATTTAAGGGGGTTGCGTCAAGTTTAAACAGCGACCATAAATTTTATGAAGAATTTACAGTTGTGCATAACCCCTAATCTCCGCCTAAGCTCGAGTTAAACAAGGATGCCAGTAAAAATAGAAGAATCAAATTTATTTAAAGGAATAATGTAAAAAATTCAAGCATAAAAGGGAGTTTGATTAAAAATGAAATGAAAGCAGCTAGCAGGTCTCATGAGAACACAACCCTTTCGAACGCATTAAATTTATAGTAATACGTAGGGTTACCGCCCCTTATTCTACACATTTATTTGTACCTACGTATTTGCATTTGCATTGTGACTATACAATACAGAGCGTTTTAACATGAATTGGGCACAAAAAAGAGGTTGATTAAACGGCGTGCTTAAAAAGCAGAGTCAGAACTACCAAAATGTTCCATCTGTACCTTGCATTATACGATGGAAATAGTTTTAGGCCAATTAACCGCAGTTATAAATATTAAAAATCGTTGACCTGAAGCTCAATGCAGAGCACCAGCTGCCTCTAATTGGTGGGTGTAAACGCTTCTACCTAAATCACTTTTCTAACTATCCTATTTAATCTTTATTCGAAGCGAGGCAATTTATTATATTTTGAGTAGAATATTTCCTGCAGTAGTTTAATTTTTCGACGGTGCAGAGAATGATGGAAAAGGCACTATATCTACTCAGTTGTATCAGTCAAACAGATGCAATTCTAGGCTCCGACAGTTCAGCCCTCCATGAAATTAAACTTGTTAGCTCCTCTCCATGCCTGAACGATGCGTTTTAATCAAAAGGCGTTGTATGTAATTCGCCTTTTGAGACAAGTTGAAATGGAAGACGTAAACATCTGTTACTAGAGACAGTACTTACAATTAAACTTACTTTATTACAAACTCATTTTACATGCGAAACTTTTTTAAATCAGTTTATGCAATTGATAATCATGAATAATGTCTTTAGGAAGCTCAAAACACAATGGATGCAATAATCTCTTTTTAAAAGCACCTTTATAGCCAACGTAAGAAAATATTATTATGATAAGTATGAAAATGGTCCGCGCTGCCAGGAGGAAAGAAAGAAGCTATAGAATGCAGCTGCAGCTACAATTAAAACGATGCATAGAGGTAACGGTTGAGCGTTTTAAAAACTAATTTGCTTATATTCAGGGCACCGTCGCAATTTCGATACTACAATGCACTAAAAAATCCATTATTCTTGTTAAAACTTCTTTGCGAAACCCAGCCGTTGGCTCTTTTGTCCGTTGTTTACCGGGGACTAAACATAATCCGCTGTGGAGAACCTGTCATTGTTAAAAATTACAATGCAACTTTTGAAAAGAGCCCCAAGTCGGGCGCCATTAAACTACAAAATATAAAATTTACAGTCACTCTCAAAATATTGTGGAAATTACAATATACGCATAAAAGGGCCCCGGGGAGCTGAACTTACATCAATAGCCATTATGCTTAATTAACTTTGCCCGCAATTCGAACATATGAGGGTGTCACATAAAAACTCTCTGCATTGTTCGAGTTTTTAACTCTAATATATAGGATTCCGTCCCATTGGTTTTGCAACCCCAAAAATGAGCAAAACGCGTGCAGAGCTAAAAATTTCTGATTATATCATAATATATCTACATATTGAGAACAAAACAAGAAAACATTCGCTGAAAGTGTAAATATTGCCATAAAAATGAAGGTTTAAGAAATACCGATTTACGATTCTTGAGAAAATGCAGTGGAACTTTGTATATGCAGATTTTAAAATAAATGCCGCGCGCATTGGAGCAATTACACTGCAAGGTATTAGCAATTGAAATTCAAACCTGGGATTGCAACTGCGTTAAAATAGTTAATACGTTTCACTGTTGTTCTGAATATGATTTTAATTAAGGTAACGCTTCGCATCCTAAAGGCGAATGTCAATAGTTCCATGTTTGCCGTTCCATTTGTATTTACTAGGTATATGTAATTACCCTCAGCAGTTCCACGAAATGGTATAAATATTGTGCAACGTATTCAGAATATCCTGTTTTGTGCATCCCGAGGGCTTAAAGAATTCTCTATATGCTCTCTACATAATGCAAGCGTAATGGAGTTTACTTAATTTAAAATATAAATATTTTCGTTTTACAAATATTTAACTTTTTGTTTCCTGCATACCCTCGGGTAGTTGCATTTCCCGTGTAAAGATGCAAATAATAAATCATCCATGGCAACCCCCAGCGTTGCTGGACAAAAAATTCTTAATGGTTAGCCCAACAATATGGTCTAATGGTGTAGGTTTAAATCGGAAACAGTTCCCCAGCCCCGGTGGTGAGTAGCAGAAAAGAGAACCCCGCAAATAAAAAATAATCTGGTTAAAATAACATAAATAGATTCGATACAAAACACGACGCAAACAACTAAATACTGTTACAATGACGCCCTAACTGATGTATAAAATACTGAATTGTTGACCAAAATTCTGTGCCCCTACTCGGCAAATAAGGGTGTTCGAGGGTGGGGACCTAGTTCATGCCATCATTAATTCCGAACGGCGCTCTCTTTACATCTACCAGCATACAAGCCCTCCATTACTACGAATGTTTGTTTTTGCGATTATATCAATGAAAAACTGTAGTTGGAAATAAAGGAATTATCAGCGGTTATCTCTGCAATGGATGTGCTGGCACTGCCGCACTGATATCACAAATTGTGATTTTTCGATATTCAGTACAAAGTGTAGGATTTTTATAGTTGTTTATGCATGTTTTATTAATATTTAGAACATCGGCAGTTTCAGAGAACTTTTTATCATATAAATTCCGTTGGGCTTCCCCGCTTTTCTTTTTCCCGAGTCTACTTTTCAGAGCAGTGATGGCTTCCGTGCTCACATTCGGGAAATCTCGTTGTAGTGGAAATTTCTTATATTCCTGACACAAGAATTTCATTAAATAAACGCATATGTTCCATTGACTTCTTAAAGCAGCCAGCGGACGTCGTTGGAAATTGTCTCGCCTTTGTTATTGCCGCGCAAGGCGCCGCATTTCCTTTTTAAGTTATAGGGCTTGTGTTAAAATATTTAGTGCCGCTTATTTAGACCTCACGTGTTGAATAATAATATCTAAAAGTAAATGCAAGAACTGAAATTAAACGAATTCGTAGAATCTAATTTGCCGGTCGGAGGGTGGATCGCAGCTGCGCAGACCTTTGGCGAATGTTGCGTTCCTCTTTACATTTGATAAGAGAAACTTTGAAGTTGTATTATGTAACTGCATGCACGAACGTATTGGGCACTACAATCTAGTTTATCAACCTAGGGTAAAATTAATAATTTACAAAACTTAACAATTTAATCTGCATATATAGGTTCTAATTACATCGTAAAACTCCAGTTAATCTCATCTAAAGACCATCCTTAAATGTACTTGGACTAAACGATTTAACTTGGAGGCACTCCATGTAAAATTAAGCACCTTTATCCCTGTAGTTACGACACTGGTCAGAGCCACTTAAAATTCATCTCGGAATAGAAGCTCCGTAGAAATAGCCTGTTAAAGAAGACTAACACCAATTTAAACTGTCGACCAAGACTCCTCCCAGTATTTAAAATGCGAAGGTAACAATGAAATATTTAATCTGACAAGGTTGGTAGCAATTAACATTAGCCAACGCGGTCGCCTCATTTTAAATTATTTTAAATACGTTATAAATCGTCCAGTTATCGAGGATCTGTAGTACGGCGGATTCAGAACAATGGCTGGGATCTGCTTACAATGGTCTATATATCGCACCAGACTGTGGCTAGACGCTCCACAAAACAACTGGCCACCGTGCTCACTACAGCTCCCTAACTTGTATATTTGTGTATTGTACTTAGCTCTAATGGCTCTTCCAGAAACTATTCATAAACCCTCTCTGTCAATTTGAATTATATAATATTTATAAGTTATACGGCTTTAGTAATGCCTTTTGCGGCCTAAGATTGTACTTATCTCGCCATCTCACTTAACCACTTGTAAAAAGGGGTGAATTATGGAGTCTCTGAGAGATAACGCAAGTGCATTGTTTGGATTTCGTTAACCCTAATGCCTCGTGTTTACAATTTCTGTCAACTTTGCTGCATAAGAGGCTTTATTAGACTATGGGGCGCAAAACAGTTACTAGACAGGATAAGCCATCTTCAAATATTAATTATAAATAAACACCAGGGATCTAACGGTTGTTCAACTGCAGGGAAGCGACGCGTGTGCGTCTCTGCAAAACACGCATCAGTTATTTTAGCAAAAGTTTACTCCGAAATGATGTACTGACGACCCAATCTCAATTGAACCGTCCCAGCAGATGAATTTAAACAGCTTTAGGTACCGCGGTTTGCCACGTTAATAAGCCCCAACTTTCTATAAGAATGTTAACAGGTAAATTGGTTACTAACCCGAAACAGTCAGGTTAAACATGATGTACGAGTTAATGCTCGTTTTTTTAGTCGGCGAACCCCCGGCAATTTTAGGCAATTAAGGCAGGTCTGTTTTTACTTCCACTTTTTGTTTTGTTTCTTCGCGCTGCTTGCTGCTAGAGCAGCCACGAATTTTGTCACGATACGCAAACTAGCCCGCCCAAAAAATAAAAACAACAAAGGAACACGTGAGAATGCGTCGTAAACGCCTCTAATGCGTCCGAGTATTAAACTTTTTCAGAGGTGGAAATGATCACAGTAACAGAGAACATCCGCTTCTTGTTGCGCCTATTTAACGACTTCGAAGGGATCGCCAGGAATATATTAACCACATAAAACCAGTCCGTATGCCGATTAGGCCTTTGATTTTAATTGAATAAGTGCGCTCATGCTATCCTACGCGTTCTGAGTATTGTAATGTGCACGCAAGTGAATAAAGTTGATTCGGGCTTTTCTCCTTAAATAATTTTACACGCACGCCATACCTCTACATACCACAAAATTAAATTAAATCGTAAATAATGTACGTTAATGCGCTCACATTTAATTTATAATTATTTTAGAATTCCGTAGGAATTTATACCTGAGAATTTCTCTGCGTGCCTCCGCCAATTGTGCGGGTATAGGAGTTTCACATGTCTGCAACCTCTTTAATACTACGGTGAGGGATTCGCAGTTTTAATTTAATGTATACCAAGCAGAATTCATTTTACACCATTGCATTTCTAAATTTGCATCCACCCACAAACCTGAAACAGTTCGAGGCCTCCCAAAACAGATAGCTTAAACTACATAGGCGTAATCTCCACTTACTTCACGCCACAAACGTACTCGGAACAAAGAAACGAACAATGGCTTGGGCTTTTCAAATGCAAATGTCGACATTTGACAGACGCCTGCGTTTGTATTACAGGAAATTATCATATTATGGGCCTTGTTGTCTTCTGCAAAACGCGAGAAACCGATTATACTCTCTGTACAATGAGTAATTACTTTTCGTTTACTAAAGATAATATCTCTTCAGGAAGCAATAAATTTTAAACACATTTAAGGTGTTATTAAAAATTACGTCTGCAGGACATTTTTCTAACGCTAATTATTCTTACAAGGTGCTATTAAGTTTAGTGCCCATTATGCTCGCTAATTAAGAAAATTATTAAGCGGTTACTATATTAGATGCATACAAAAGACCATCTTTCAATAAAGGCACAAACGCACATCCAGTAGCCTTTAGAAGTTTAAAATATGTGTTAAATATCGTACAACGTAGCAGTAATATTTAATGAAGTATTAATAAATTATTCAAAAGCATTAGAGGTAGAAAAGTTTCTTTTTACACTCGTACAATTAAAACTTTCGCGTTTAATGGTAGCAGTACTTAACCCATTACTGTTTCGTACAACAATTTTCCTATTATTGCCGTTCATATAAAATAAATTGCCGCTTAACACAAAAGCGTAATAAAAAATGACCCCCTGGTACGGTTAAACGGCTCGAAATGATTTATACTTGAGTAAATAAAGGCCACATGACTGTGCATTAAACAGGGATTAAGTAAAATCAATAGTCCGGTGTTTAATTAAAGCGGAGAGATCTTGAAGATTGGAGGCCGGATGCGGATTTTTAAAGTGAACTTAATCCAAATAAAAATGGAATTGGCGAATGGAATAATCTTATGATTCTTAACTTTGTCGTCCGGGAGAGAAAGAGATACGTTAATTCTGAAAAGTGGAGTTCGCGGTTCTGCATCGTTCATCATCCGCCAGGTGGCGCGAGCTGCGATATTGCAGCGGGAATAATCGGCCACTTAGCTTGACAATGCTCCAAAATTTCCTTTTGTGTTAAAATGTCTCGAATTAGATCGAGCGTTCGCAAAGGGCAGGTAATAATTCCGCAATATAAATTTTAATTCATATTTATGAGACGGTGACAGCTCAAAGTATATCCAGCCACTTTAGACTCTATAAAGATTTTAACTGTCCCTTTCCTTTTTCCGAGCGCGCCGACGAATTTCAGTCCTTCTTCGTCTGCCTTTATTGTGCTCTCTTGCATCGGTAGCTTTGAATGGAGCACTAACTACAGACCGACCCGGCTATTGTGCCTTAAAAGGATAGGAGGAGCACACCTTGTTTTGTCCTCTTCTAATGCGATAAAACGCGGAAAATAAAAGTGAGAGGGAAGCCGGGATGATCGGACAAAAGACGTAGGTCTCGTTTTAACTAAGCCCTGCAGGTCGAGGTCGGCTTGCATGTGAGAAATATCGGTTGACATATTTTCGGGGGGACCAAGACCGCTCGTCAGTACAGTGCCGTTTAAAGTAGTTCGTAAACAGAATGTAAAGAATTCCTACTTGAAAGTCCCATGCTTGGTTAGCTACCCAAATATTTGTAGGGGAGCTTGAAGGGACATTATTATGCAATATGAATATCGACTTCCTAGCTGGTACACGAGGCGCCCACACCCCAATATATCTCCGAATCGCAAGCACTTGTTCTCGCGTTTTCTGTTTTATGGTTTTGTTTCTTGCCTGGAGCTGTACCTCTCTCAGCTTTCGACATTATTGGTCGGTGTCAGCTGTTCTGCAGGGCCCGCTTCGATGCGCAAAAACTGAAGGCATTAGCCGGCAGCATGATAACGCAGCAATTTACATTCTTAAAACATAAAGAATGAATAATAAAAAAATTCACCCAGTTTACTTCGGACGTGTTGTAAGGAGTAAAATCAATAATTAGCTCAGGCGGATTTTTCTACGATTTCTAAAATGTTTTGTATTGAACACTCATGAAAATTCTTTCTAAAATTTAATATATTTGAGATAGGTGAAAACTGTTTCAAAACTGTGGACTTGGGGTGTTTGAAAATATTTTTGAATGCCAAGCATAACGAGATTTTAATAGATGATAGTTGGCCATAAAATTTCAATTCAGTTAGCGTCAAATTGCAAAGTACCCATTACAAATAATCCCCCTTTGGCAATTACTTTAATATTAATAAACGCAGCCGCTCTAACCCGAGAGGGTTAAATCAAACATCAATTAAGTTTATTAAATATCGTGCAACTGCATTAAAATGCATGCAAATTAGTCTGAGCCATCAAGCAACCAAATTTTACGTAGCGATACGACGCGACGCCCTCTTTTCCCAAACTGATACCGCCGGTTCAGAATGCATTAGGATAACCCTTTCGTTAAATATTGACTTTTAAAGAACGAGACGTACGGCTAAGGCGAAAATTTTAATTAAAATTTAGGCGGTGCCCTTCGCGCTTTAATTGTTATAAAGCAAGATGTGTTCGAGGTTGTGAACATTGCGCCGGAGCTTTAAAAATTTCAAAGTTCAGTCGCCTTATCAGTGTGGCGAAATCCGGTCCAAATCGATATTTGAACTCCCCGTAAATACACAAAGGACCCAACATGGAATATTTCCTCGAAATTAAGGAAATGGCATCTACTTCGTTCGAAGGCTATAGATATCGCGTATAATAATTTGCAAGGGTCCGATAAGAGGAGCAAATTGAGAGTTCGGGGGAACGACATCAGAGCCATGATTTTCCCATTAGTGATACGGCCCGACAGATTTGAATCGGCAACCGTGTAGTTAAATCCAATTCAACACATTACAGACGCTTCTCTGTCATTTTCTCTACACCCAAACCAGTAATATTGACTGAGGCTAGGTTAGGTGATCCCATTTACTCGACCTGGGTTGTCATTATTCCATAATGGTTACGCATACGTATATGGAATTGCATTCAGTTCGAGATAGGATTAGGCGCATACAATGAAGTAATCACACGTGACCAGATACGTACATCGTTAAGGGGCCTAAACCTAACGTACTTCGTTGATTGCATGTATGTGTAGGCCTATATAATGAATACCTAGGATGCACGACCTGCGAACTGTTATTGATGTGAGAGAATATTAAAAAATAAAGATATATTGATTAGACAATATATCATACCAATTTGGAAAACATTTCAATTTTAAATATTTGGAGGAAAGATAGGGTTTATGTGGTCCATATGAAAAACATGTGACTTGGATTTTTAGCAAAAAGTTGTGAGCAATACGAAATATCATGTGAACTAATTTAAAATATAACTAGAATTTGTTGATGTGTGGTACGAATTGCGATACGATAGAATTACTGATTGAACATTATTTGAAATACTACCAGCCAAACAAATTTTAGTACCTAAAACAAATTATTAGAAATACATCGTTTACTGAGCCAAATGAACTAATGGCTAAAATTCTATAATGACACGCCGCGCAAACCAACCGTTTATTCTCAAGCATGCGCATTCATCGAGTGGAACACAACTCGTTTGAATCTATATATATAAAAGAGCAATCCACTGACTGACTGACTGACTGACTGACTGACTGACTGACTGACTGACTGACTGACTGACTGACTGACTGACTGACTGACCGATAATAATCACGAAATCTCAAAACTGGCGCGTTCGATTTTCCTGAATTTTTGCACACTGCCGTAGAGTGGTCTAACTAGATCAGTTAAGAAATGTTTTTGGGGTACTCGATCTGGAAGTCACTTTTTTGGGACCCCAAGTATTTCCCATTTAAACCCGTGCTTGAATTTCTGACGAATGTAACTAAGGAAGTGAAAATTAAAGAGAAATAGACTCCTCCAATTCATAGCAACCATCGTGCATCTCCTTCTACTAGCATCAATAACGCCATCATATTTTCGAACGGAACGTCAGATTGACAAACTGGCATTTGGAGGTTAGCCCGCGTACAACAACAGTGGGTAGTATTTATAATAGATTTATGGTTAACTATTCTGACAGTGATATAAGGTACCTAACCTAGGAAGTATTCTGACGTTTGTTTAGCTTATACCCTACGTGTGCTACACACTCAAAGTTGCAATCTTCGAAGATCTTTGTGC
>JAWQRP010001853.1:0-17414 GCA_033557875.1 Quadriops clusia | reverse complement strand
CTGTTCCAATACTTTAATCTCAGATTTCGACGAACAAGATGGCTTACCGCTGTCTGTTTGGATGAGAACTTTCGATAATCAACTAAGAAAATTACAGACTTTTTGAGCTAGTTACATATGTACCTATAATTATATTAAAACTAAAATACAGGATGATCGTTTTTTAAATTGCCAGTGCGTGGAGGCTCAATTCTCATGGTCACCAACGCGAAGACGGGTACTAGAAGACGAACGATCGTTTTGGCGACCCTGAGAAGCATGTCTCCACCCTCTGGCAACTCGAAAAAAGATCATCCTGTATATATGTGTAGTGTTCGATTTTCAAAGGCATTCATTCCTTACTTACCTATATACCTACTTTCACAACATTTATAGTCAGAATCATAATAAAAAAGAAAAAACTAAATTCAAAATATCTGTCTGTTTTGTGCGTCGTCCGGTTAGTACGATGTATTACCACCGGTCCCTTCGTCGTTGCTATATCCGTTTTCTACTGTAATTCGAAAACATTTACGGATTAAAAATGTAAACATAGGTTATACATAACAAATCAAATAGTGACTGACCCAAAATGGTAGTTTATTATTCATCCATTTTGGTTAATAATTAGTATATTGGGGATATGTGTTTTAAATTATACATCTGACTTCTTTTCTTATCATATCAAGTAGGCCTTGTCAGTCCTTATTTCTCAAATGTCAAAATCAAGACAATTACAAAAATAATTAAGGCAGCCTTGTGAAATACTGCCACCCTTTAAACATAAATTATTTTTAGTAACAATTGAAATTAATGCACAGGAATATATTTCAGTATAATTATTATGTTGGTACTGATACTTCCATGAAAATATTTTCCATTTCTTCACAAAGTGATTACATGGTGCTTACATATTTTTTTATTTCTGACAGAAATAATGTAACTCGTTTTTGTTTTCATTTTATTCATTACTCATCTATAGCGATATATTACGTATTTACACCGAATCTACTAAGTTTTATACCTAGATATTCTTTAAATTATATTCTAAAACACAATGATGATTATTCCAGCTATCGAAAATTAGGCAATCCAAAGACAAAATAAGGATCCTGAAATTCGCCCTAGAGGACAAGAAGAAAAAGCAGCAGGTCGATCTACAGCGCCTCAGCACTTTGAAGGCAAGCAACGAAAAACTCGCTCGCAGCCTCCCGAAGTACGATGAGAGAGTCGATAAGCTCGAGTCCTACATCCACAACAAGAAGGATGAGATCCGGAAGAACAAGGACAAACTATCCGAGGTCCAGGAAGAGCTGAAGAAAATCACGAAGATTAGGATAAACCAGTTGGTGAAGTACATCTTCCCTATCAAGCACATACAGCCCAAGAGCGAGATGGTAGAATCGGCAGAATCCGAATTGGTGAACGCTTTGTCCGAGGCTACTCACACGACTTACATTAAAAATAGATGGATCTATACGGATCATTCCGGGGAATACCAACATTCGATTGTTTATCCTACTCTACCGGGTTCTGGAAATTATTCTGCTTACAATTTGTGGGGTACGTATTTCTATTTTTTTAATTCATTTTATTTTTTTATTTATTTTATTTTTTTATTTTATTTTATTTTTTTATTTATTTTATTTTTTTATTTATTTTATTTTTTTATTTTATTTTATTGTTTTATTTATTTCATTTTTTTATTTTTTATTTATTTTATTTTTTTATTTTATTTTATTTTATTTTTTTTTATTTTACTTTTTTATTTTTTATTTATTTTATTTTATTTCTTTTATTATTTTATATATTTTATTTTTTTATTTATTTTATTATTTTATTTATTTTATTATTTTATTTTTTATTTATTTTATTTTTTCATTTATTTCATTTTTTTATTTATTTTATTATTTTATATATTTTATTTGTTTATTTGTTTTATATTTTTTGTTTATTTTATTTTTGTACTTATTTTGGTTTTTTTAACTTACTTTATTTTTTTATTTATTCCATTTTCTTTAAATACTCACTTAGATATACTTTCTAAAGTTAAGCTAAATAATATCGTTAAATAATAACGTTTAATCAAATTTCAGTATCCCAAAACAGAGACGCTCCACCAGGCGGCAGTGTAAGCACACCAGTTGTAAACAATCCTGCTTACAATATCAGTGCAGCATTGACCTATACTGCACAGTTAGTACATATCCTATCTTATTATCTTGATGTTCGATTACCCTACAGGATGGTTTATAGGTAAATATACATATTAATTTATCGTTAAGACCATACACCTCGTGTCAAACAATTTCTATAGAAAAGTTATGTTATAAAATTTATTACACAAGTTGTATGTATAGTCTTGAACTTATATTTTTCTTTATAAATTATTCTTAAAATTTATCATATTATTGTTATTATTACTATTATTATTGTTGTTATTACTATTATTATTATTGTTATTATTATTACTATTATTATTATTATTATGATTATTATTATTACTATGATCATTATTATTATTATTACTATTATTATTACTATTAATCTTCTTTTAATTCTTTATAGTGATTTCTGCAGTAGCGACATGTCTGAACAACAATTCTCCCTCCGTGTAGCTAGACTTAACGCTAACGTTCTCCATTTGTGTTTTTCACAAAATGTTGATTTAACCCAGTTGCACCCGAATCAGACTTTGCACAACATCCTTCAGTTGATTGATGCTAATAATCAAGAGCTCGGAAGGTAAAGTCATAAATTATTTATTAATCCTTATTAATAAAAATAAATTCTTAGTCAAAATATTATTCCTAAGAAAAATATTCTCTCTAATAAAAGTATTATTTCTAATAAAAATATTCTTTCTAATAAAAATATTCTTTCTAATAAAAATATTCTTTCTAATAAAAATATTATTTCAAATAAAAATATTCTTTCTAATAAATATATTCTGTCTAATAAAAATATCCTTTCTAACAAAAATATTCTTTCTAACAAAAATATTCCTTTTAATAATAATATTCTTTTTTTTCTTCGTTAATGAAACTAAGTTAATCCTACTTTTCTTTATTAATCACACGACCGGTTTCGAACTACAACTTAATTCCTCATCGGGTGCTTCGTCGTAATTATTATTAGAACAAGCAATCGCTCTCATGCCTCAACATCCACTTTCTTTATGTATATTTTCTTTATATTATTTAATTTCTATTATTAGACCTGAAATGATCTTACAAGCGTATCTCAACCACACGCAAGCAGGAATAAAAAAAAATTGTTTTTAAAGAAAATATACATAAAGAAAGTGGATGTTGAGGCATATAACAATTAAGACGAAGCACCCGATGAGGATGTAGTTCAAAACTGGTCGTGTGATTAATAAAGAATAAGTAGGATTAACTTAGTTTCATTAACCAAAATATCATCATCCTACTGGGACTTAATACACACAATAATATTCTTCCTAAAAAAATTAATATTACATACCAATATTTTTTTCAGACAAGGCCCTTTAGAAGTCGACGCATCAATGGCAAACAGCCTAGAACAACAACTGTCGAAAGAATTGCAAACGAGCGAGGATTCTGACTCTGAGGAAGGGGATGCCTACGATTGGGAAGCGGTAAATTCACTTCCTTATTCATTAATATAGCAAGAATCTGAATTTCATAGACCTCTGCAACAGCTAGTTGCATATAGACTTTATGAAGCTCAGTTTATGATATGTACAAATACATAGTAAATTTTCTAAACTAACAAAGATCTAATAACACATTTTAACAAACAGCTTCCTCGTGTCCAATGTCCCGAAGCGGCAGCTGGACCAATAAACCAATCTTCGCAAATGGTATCAACTCAACAAGCCACGAGTATGGCCGGTGGTCTAGTTACAAGTGCTGCTGCAAGTATCGCCTCATTTTGGAGGGGCTGGACTGGTAGGTAGTGGAAAAGCTGCTAAAGCAGATCTTCGAGTGGTTAGCTAGAGAGGATCTTCAAGTTGGCTAAATCTTCGAGTTGGCTAAATCTTCAAATTAGCTAAATCTTCAAATTGGCTAAATCTTCAAATTGACTAAACCTTCGAGTTTGCTAAATCTTCAAATTGGCTAAATCTTCAAATTAGCTAAATCTACAAGTTGACTAAACCTTCGAGTTGGCTAAAGTTTCAAGTTGGCTAAATCATCGAGTTGACTAATTCTTCGAGTTGACTAATTCTCCGAGTCGACTAATTCTTCGAGTCGACTAATTCTTCGAGTCGACTAATTCTTCGAGTCGACTAATTCTTCGAGTTGTTGCTAAATCTTCGAGTTCTTCGCTAAATCTTCAAGTGGCTGACGGATACACTTTTAATAAAGAATAAACCCAGTCTTATCGTATGTAGAACTTGTTTCGTTTCTTTGGTTTCATTAAAATTAGTTAATAAGTTTTTTTATACACAACGTTTTGTAAACAAACAGGGGATTGACATTTCCGGTTCCAATTTGTTCCACAAAATTCCTTCATTGTTCAATTTTGTTTTTATTTCATTTAATTATAAGATTCTAAAAATCGATAAAAAATTTATTAAGAGAGTATTATAGCATTGAATATATCACATTTAATTATTATAATTAAAATGTAAATATATTCAATAATGATAGAGAAGAAACACTGTGGGGAAATTTATTCCCAGACAACAGATGGCGCTACAACAACAAAAAAAAAAGATACCTGTATTTAACTGTCATTATCAATGTCACCAAGTCAAATTCCTCAAGATTCCATTTTGAAAAATTAGAAGTTATTTAGTTTTCTATTTTATACTACACTAGGTATGACTTTGATTGTTTTTTTTAAACTATATTTGAATAAAAATTTAAACTTGTTCATTTTGGGCTGACCATGTGAAAATTGGCATAAAAGTCAATTGCATAAATGAAATTTATAAATAAAATTCATAAATGAAATCACATCATTCAAGCTTTAGCTCCTTTGAATCATTTTTCTTCCTTTCTAGAAAGAGTTAGAATTAGAAAATTTAATTTCACTGAAGAAAGCGATACTTGACATGGATCAAAACGCATCACACTATGCAAAAAGCTTTAACGAATTAATCATTTAATAAATGAAAGTAATTTTAGATGCTTTCAAGAGCATAACTTAAACATTCCGAGTGAGCTCTATTGGACCTGAATTTATCCAAAACGTGTCGCTAAATTACACAAAATTGCCCCCTTTTTATATAAATTTAGTTTTCCTAAATAAACTATAAATTATTCCTCTTATGCTGCGTGCAAATACGCGACAAAGTTAAAATTCGACTGAAAATGTTTATGACAACCTCCAAATTATGTGCAACTGTATCGTTTTCACTGAATTAATTTCCCAACCTCGTCTTTTTTAAAGTCTACTACATTTATGACATAGAGACCAACGTGCACAAATCATTCTTAATGTTAACCCTCGCCTTGTATATAAGCAATCACTCGAAGGCATTTCCGCATTATGTAATAACATCGTCATCATGTATTAACATTGTTGTCATGTACTGACATCGTCATCATGTACTGACATCGTCATCATGTACTAATATCGTCATCATGTACTGACATCGTCATCATGTACTAATATCTTCATCATGTACTGACATCGTCATCATGTACTAACATCTTCATCATGTACTGACATCGTCATCAAGTACTAATATCATCATAATGTACCAACAAATAATTACGCAACCTACATGTCTTGACCATGTTATCACCATACAACAGAGTAATGCTACTGTTATTTAGGTACTTTGTGACATTTCATTATGTGTCCCAAGCTAATATATCCTTCCTGCCTGTGTCCAAGGAATCATTAAGCATAGCTCCGAATGATTTCTTAGATGCTTCGTAAAATTAATTGTACTGACTCTATATATAATGTTAAGGCGATTATTGAAACGTGAAACTGTACATATTTAATAATTGTTAATAATTGCAGCATTAATACTTATACATAATATTATATTTGTAAGGAGGAAATCTTAAGTTAGGAAATTGACAGGTATATTTTTTATGATTGCGTACGATATTGTAATTTTACGATCTAGATGACTACGATTAACTAGCATCATCATATTTATTGTGATATAAGAATATATATAAATTAATACAAACCTAGGATTTTTTAATAAGTTTCACAAAATATTTTAAATACAGACGTATAATAGAGGAGGTTTTGTTTGATTATGTTTTCGTAACCTCAAGATCCACATCCTTTCCATGAATCTTCAAATGAAAATAAAAAATAAATCTCAGGGAGAAAATAAATCTGGGTTAAAAATAAAACGCCACATTAAATAATATCATTTATTATCAGAGCATTCTATATATTACACCACACTTTATAGGTCTCTTGATTTGAATTGAAAAATATAATTCTTATCCTTTCGAATATTGTGTGCTTTGCTGTACATAGTTTAGTTGATATGAAAATTATGAACAATAATTTACAATAGTATAACATAAACTGCAGTAACGTCCAACCAAAATACCCAAAAAAATCATCATAAATGGTTTCCTTAAAAAGTTTCAAAAAGTACACAAAGCGCAGTCAAAGAAGCCGTAACTGAACATTCAATTGCGTAAAAACTACACCGACAATGGTTAATGCAGTGAAAGTGGCTAAGGGTAGAAATGATGTCATGAATTAAGAAATCATTACTTCTGGAGATGACACTTCAGCTCCGAATAGCTATTATTCTTATTCAAACTAACATATGCATCTATGTAAACTATGGTTGTAATACAAATTTGAATAATGTTCTTCTATGATTAAGACGCGTAAGCACAAATATACGATTAAAGGTCATTAATGGAATTGAGTTTAACGAAAAAGAATTTACCCTGTTCTAAGTATTAATCGTACCAGGAAGCGAAGCTGATTTGTTAAGTACGATGATGCACATAGTTAAAATAATACACAGACAGTATGAACTACACAAATACAGTTAAGACACTTATAACATTAATAACTTCTTTGACGACGCGTTTTTTGAAATATATTTTACAAAAAATCCTTAAAAACTAATTGTTCTTTACAAAGAAACATGTCCAAGCATTTTCGAAACCATCTCTGTCGAAGTTGTTTTGTACTCAAACAAACCACATGCCAGTAAATAATTTAAAAAAAGTATACGATATAGCAAAAATATTAAATGCATTACCATGCATGTAAACAAAATAAAATGAGACATATGGGGCCACTAGATTCAATATCCGTTACATGTAAACTTTTGTACCTGTATGAAACATTACCAGCAACACCCTTTTTCAATCATAGGATTTAAGTTTTTTACTAATTATTTTTATTATTCAATAAATATTTTTAATAATAAAACACGTTTAATTATATATTGTTACTAAATATATGCCAATGCAACAAACTTTGGTATTCTCTAATTTATCGAAAAGATACAAATGAAATTGTGATTTAAAAGGGATTTTTTTTATTAAAAGGATCTGATTGTAATGTTACTATTTATAATATTTTAACAATAAACGTTAGGTAGCTTATTTTGGCATATACCTCTCTGAATGCAAACAGTTACTTTATAAATAAAATAGATACGCTAAGGTTAAAAACGGTTATAAGATAGATATGTATCACAATATTTTTTCCTATAATCGACATTATTTAAGTAAAAAAAAAATATAGGAAGAAAACAATAAATTAAAGATTATGTACCTTAACACTTACAAGTGATAGATGCTCTCTCTTTATTCCAGAACGAACAATAAAGACTTGAGATAAATAAATCCTATGATGTAAAAAATTTATACAATCATTTTAAAGTGTATGCGTTAACACAAGAAACAAAGTAAAAGAAAAAATACCTTTCCAACTTATCTTCCTTATTCACATCAGTCCATGTCCTGCAATAAATGCGTTTTCGATTAATATAAGATGCAAGAAAATGGAGGGGAAGCAAATTAAAAATTAATTATTAAATAAATAAAAAAATAGAAATTATTTGCAAATATAATAAATTATATTATTACTTATATGGAACGTTATTAACTATGTAAGAATTACTGTTACTTATATGTAAAAATTATTGTTACTTATATAGAATTTGTTTTTTGTACCTGGTTGATTAAAAAGTTACAGTAAATTACACAATTTCACACAAAAAAATCATTGCAATTTTGTTGTGAAATTTACTGTTCACATCATAGAAACAACCCATAAATCGTAAATAATTCTGATGATACTTAATGTACATAATATACCTGCTGCTGCCAAGTATTCTCATCTGCTTCATAGGTAGTAGTATATTTTAATACTACATATACAATTTTAATTTATTGATATTTATATTACTATTATTATTAACGCAAACAACATTTTTTTAAATTACCAATCCATGTTAATGTTTTATACAATTTTAAGCAACATGCACCCCATTGCTATAATTTAGGTACCAAAAATTTTAAAATTTAGTTACCAAAAATCTTATAATTTAGTTACGAAAAATCTTTTAATTTAGATACCAAAAATCTTAAAATGTAGTTACCAAAAATCGTAAAATTTAATTACCGAAAATCGTAAAATTTAGTTAGCAAAAGTCTTAAAATTTAGTTACCAAAAATCTTAAAATTTAGTTAACGAAAATTTTCAAGTTTTGGTACGAACAATTTTTAAATTTACTTAAGAAAAATCATCTAGTACAATTTCCGCTATTATAAAAAGGTTTCCATGCAACTATTAACAGTCATACAGCTATTTGCAACCGTTAATAGTATTTAGTATGGAATCCTGTGAAACAAATGTAATTTTTTACATCCACCAAAATAACTTTCAACAGTAAGCACGCTACATTATAAGCATCCCCGATGAGAAAACTTATTTTCCAATGTAAGCGAACATATGGTACACCCAAGCAACAAGTAAATGTCAACAGCACAAGATGCAAAACACAGTAAGGTAATGGGCAAAGCTTTATTTAGAAATAAAATTAAAAACAGTTAACAATATTGCAGTAAATGTATAAATTATTTACATGTAGGAATGGCTCTTGAAACAGTGGCAATAAAAATTACAACGTTTACATGACCACCATCTTGTTTGTCTCTTGAAAAATAGACCATTTGGACATTTGTTTTTGCTAGCAATATTGTTCTTTTTTTAATAATTCACAAAAGTATAAAATTAATGTTTTTGTTTGCGTTTTCTTGGTTATTAGTAATTAAAGTCATAATCTAAACTTACAGTGTCTGCTTGATCTGGACATAATTTTTTGAAGGTTTCTTCTATAAATAATCGCCTGGAAAAAATTAAATAAATTAAAAAACGTTAATGAAAAATGGTGTAATAATTATGAAAGGAATGGTAATCAATGAGGGAGCGAGGGAATAAAACATAAAAGATCAAAGTATTCTTAAATAACAAAATGAGTGAGGAAGCGATGCATATTAGGCCTACTATCGATTGGGGCATGGAAATGTTTATAATACTCATAATGCTTTTATTTATTCATATTTAATAAATAGGCAATCCACAACATAACAAACATTTGACCATACTTGTTATCTAGTGCTTTTGTTCAAAATTAAATATTTGGATTTGCATATGTGCTAATGCACTTATTGTACATTTACACAAATTTAAATCACATATTCTTTGTTTGTAAACAAACAATCGGGTCTGTTGATATTCGGCAATATATTTGGTCTAATAATTAAATTTATTACTTCAGCAAAATTATCACCATTATAGTATATTTGAAATTCGCTTTGAAAATCTGCATTGAAATATCTTTCTTCCATTCGATTGCCCTTGTAATACATATGTTAATTCTGTTAGAATATAGAGTTAGATAGATTTGGGTTAGAATTCGGTTAGGTAATGAATTTGTCGTCGGTGGTGAATTTTTTTTCTGTCTTTGATCATTCTTGTGTTTTACATTTTGTGATAGTGGCTATATCTAGAATCTAAATTTAAAAAAAAAGAGAAATATTTAAATACATCCTAACGACAAGGCAATTTTGATCTTACAAAAATTTATGAACATATTGGCAGGAAAATTGAAAGCAAATGAATAAACAAATTAAAAAGATAAAATGCTCGGATATAGAAAAAATAGAAAAATGACGCAAGAAATAAACAACCGAATGGTATAAATAACAGAATAGGAAAACCTGTCAAATTATTTGACTCTATTAGAAACAGTTTTATTATCAAAATAGAAGTAAATAAAAACACTAAATGACCATACAAAAAATGATGTGCCTGTTATAATAGTATGGATACCTGAATAGAATGAGATAGAACGGATCAAAACAGATAAATTAAACAATTATGGCAATAAAAGAAAATTGAAAAGAACAAGAATGAAGAACTAAACTGTCATGGGATGAGGAAATAGTAAAAGTGTTTAAGGAAAGAAAATTTAAATGGATATGCAGCTGAACTATATCACAAGAGGAAATGATTGTATGTAAACAAAACGTAAACATAAAATTTGTGAGCACTAGAATATTATAAAAAATTACTCACCATCATCATTTGACAGTAATAAAAAAAAAGAAAGTTGGGTTACTTACTTGGAATGAAGGCCGCCACCTGGCGGTAAACCTTCTATTTCATGCGAAAGTAGTTGCGAAAACATTGTGGAGAATTCAACTTCCGAGCTCGACTCAATAATTTCTGAAAAATAAAACAAAGAAAGACTCAATAAAACTACCCACTTACTATCAACAACCATTTATTTAAAACAAACCGTTGTATTACATTTCAAGTTGTTTGCAAATACATTGAAACTTAAGTAGTAAAATGTTGTTAAGAAATTTTTACAGTGCTTCGTAATATACTTTAATGGGAATAGACGAGCGTAGAATACTAATTGTTAAAAAAATAAAACGAAAAATCTGAGAGATTCTAAGAATTTTACGTAATTGCGTAATTGTTGGACAACTTGAAGATATAATAGAACATCTGCAGGGGTTTTTACTCAAATGGATTTTACTATAGTTTAGATATAGTTTTAGAGTAGGAAAATCACATTGTTGAAAAATAGAGTTGCTGGTAATTCAGTTAATACTTATTTTTAATTTTCGATTTAAAACTAAATCTTGAATAAGATCATTAAAAAGAATAAAAATACCCGAAAGTGTTCGCAACTCGGTTTTTCAAATCAATTTAAAAATCTAAAATGAACACAACAGATAGTGGTTACGGTTCTATTCTCAAATTTGTAAACATTCAGAAATTTTTTTTCTACATCTGGAAATATGATTTCTACATCTGGAAAAATTTTTTCTACATCTAGAAATATGTTTTCTACATCTCGAAAAATTTTTTCTACATCTGGAAAAATGTTTTCTACATATGAGAATATTTTTTTCTACATCTGAGGGTATTCTTTTTTACATCTCAGGATATTGTTCTTACATCCGAGAATATTTTTGTACTAAATAAAAGGCCATTTCTTTTATATCACACAAATGCGCTGCTAGCAAATAATTGAAAAAAGTAAAATTAAAGAATAAAATAAAAAAGTACTAGAATAAAAGAGGAGAGTTCAAAAAATTAGAGGAATATTCAAAAAATTAAATAAAATAGACATATTCAAAAAATTAAATAAAAGAGGAATATTAAAAAAATTAAATAAAAGAGGAATATTAAAAAAATTAAATAAAAGAGGAATATTAAAAAAATTAAATAAAAGAGGAATATTAAAAAAATTAAATAAAAGTGGAATATTAAAAAAATTAAATAAAAGAGGAATATTAAAAAAATTAAATAAGAGGGATATGCAAAAAATTAAATAAAAGAGGGATATGCAAAAAATTAAATAAAAGAGGGATATGCAAAAAATTAAATAAAAGAGGGATATGCAAAAAATTAAATGAAAAAAGTAAAATAAAAAGAAATACGAAAATCATTAAAATTTAAATAAAGCGAATAAAAATAATTAATAAATGAAAGAGCGCAAATTATCCGAAAATCTAAAAAATGTATGAATAATTTCAAATATCGTAAATAATATTAAATATTGAAGTAACCAAAGAACAAGATAAGGAATTATTCTATCCAAAAATGACTTCCATATATGTGATATAAAGCGTTAAACCTAATACATGTGCAATACTATAAAACCTTGTGCTAAGCATATTAAGTTCCGTTTCGCGAGGGGCCCAACAATTAGCCCAAGTGGAAGAAGTTAGAGATGTCTAAAATTATTTGAGCATTTGTGTGAACTGCATTGTTGGGTCGTACGAAACAGATCCCGATTATCTTAATTCTTTATATTTAAGAGACAAACACAACAACACGAAAAAGACTTTAATAATACTGAAGGCAGTCACAGGGTAACCAAGAAGATCATTTTGTGCAAACATTAAACTTGGTTATTTGAACGTCTTGACTAGATTGCATCGAAACGATTCATTAACGTAGGGAATAACAGTAATACGAAAATAACTTTGTATTGAAACAACAAACAACAATTAACTTGTGGGTTTATGTGAATAATTGGTGCATAATACTGAAAAATCACAATATAAATATTGTCAAATGGTTTGGTCAATTTCGTGCATAAGCTAAAGGGTAAATTGGGGCAGTAGTATACATTGTGTGTTAAGAGTTTTTGTACATGATTTTCTGGATAAACTTTCAGAATAAAGTTTAATGACTAGGGAGCTTGTGTATATTTTTTTTAATAATATTTATATATAAAAGTGTATTATATATGAATTTTTAATTTACAATTTTTTAATACATTTTTTATTTTATTATTTTTTAATGTATCATTTTTGAATATATTATTTTTTAATGTGTCATTTTTTAATTTGTTATTTTTAATGCGTCATTTTTTAATTTATTATTTTTTAATGCGTCATTTTTTAATTTATTATTATTTAATGCGTCAATTTTTAATTTATTATTTTTAATGCGTCATTTTTTAATTTATTATTTTTAATGCGTCATTTTTTAATTTATTATTTTTTAATATATCATTTTTTAATTTATCGTTTTTTAATATATCATTTTTAAATTTATCATTGTCTAAAGATATATTGCTGACATAAATATTGCTATATTTGTTCCTTAACATTATTACATAAATATCTATACGATTATCTCATTTCATGAAATTTTTTATTCAATAGGCTTTGGTATCATAAGACTCTTTTTTAAAAATTTTTCTAAATTATAATCGTACGTAAATGGAAGACAACAAAATTACGAATAGATTTTGGTTTTGGTAAGCATATATTGACAGGGGAGGAAAGACAATAAGTTATGTATGAACGTTATTGGGGAACGTACAGAACGTTTTGGGGAACGTACGGAACGTTTTGGGGAACGTACAGAACGTTTTGGGGAACGTACAGAACGTTATTTGGGAACGTACGGAACGTTTTTTGTGGAAGGCACCATTCGTTTCATATACCTGTGTTTTATAGGATTGGAAGGAGCTGGAAGGAGAATGTAATCATCATTAATCTACATCTTAAACTATTGAACGTTTGTGATATTTAAATACTTAATTTAGGGGTTATTGCGAAAGTTATCAAGTTATTTCGAAAGTTATCGCGTTATTGCGAAAGTCATCATCTAATTGCGTCATTCAAAGTCAAGTAAATATCACAAAAGAAAGAAATTCGTTGTCGAAAGAAGCGCGCGGAAAGTAGGCAACGTATTGACATTGGTTTACGAGAAATGTCGATATGCCAATCGTCAGTAAGTTGGTAAAATATCACATATTTTAAATGTTGAAATATATCGCATTTTTTGACTAGAATGTGGTTTGGTGTCAAGATTTAGAATATGTCCGGCTTAAAGGAAGTATGGGGTTAAAATTTTAAGACTTTGCCCTAAGTACGAGGTAGGTTAAAAATTCTGACAATTCAAAAAATTAAAACAACCTTTCATCCGCCTTTCTATTGTTGAGTGCAGTTCCTCTTCGGCTCGTCTGGCATCCTCAGTGGGCTGGGGGGCTCCAGGGAATACTACTAGAACGATACTCATGTTATCACGACTACCCTGTAACAAAGAAAACAGAAAATTGTATTTTTTAAAGCGGTTTTGTGTGTAATAAGTTATGGTTTTATTAAATTAATAATGCGCAATCTTTCTTTAATCATTTCAAATTTAGATTAAAATTATTGAGCAATAAACCAATATCAAGCTGAATAAATAAAACTGTACTTTCTTGATTTTTTTAATTGTATTTTATTAAAATTTTTCCTTAGGGAGATAAGAAATTTGAAACAAATTTTAATTTTTTAGTTTTAAGTAGACTAATTTAATTACATTTTTAAGTTCAATTGTCACTTGGAATTGGTTCAGTTTTGTGTGTCTATTTGTCTAAAGACCTGAAGATGTTGGCGTGGCTAATGAAATTGGTTGCCTAGTGAACAATAAAAATTTTTAATCAAGAATGTATGATTTTTATCTACATGTATATTAAAATTATTCATTCGAACTTTTAAATTATCATATATTTCGAAGGAAAATACTGTGGAGTACTTTTTTGATATGTTAAAAAAAATACTACCTTTGTTTGAAAATTAGAGTCTTATTTTATACATAAATTTGTATTAAAATGGGACTCTTATATTCGGACAAAGGGAGTATAAGAATTTCTTAGTATATTAAATGTATATTCTTAGTATATTACATGGTTAAAGTAAATGATTGAATTAAACAAATATCCTTGTGTTAGTTAATTATTTATTGTGTTAATTATTTAATAAATAAATAATTAATATTTATAAACATTTAATAAATAAATAATTAATATTTATAAATATTTAATAAATAAATAATTAACACAAGGATAATCGTTTAAATCAATCATTTAAAATACTGTCCTTGTTAGACCTTGTGGTCAAATAAATGGTAATTAAATGTTAGTTTACATATAAATATACATCGGTTGCCCAAACATATAAATATATTTACCTTATATAGACACGTATCTATGACCTGACTGGTAACTGCTTCTAAATCATGCGTGATCATGAGACGATTGTGGATGAACTGGCAGAGATCTTCATTGCTCATCACGTCCCAAATACCATCGCAAGCCAGAACTAGGAACTCATCTAAGCTATCGTCTCGGTCCCTGACGAAAATCTCGGGCTCGGGAGACACTAATTGTTCGCAGGGTCCCCGCCCTTCGACGTTTTTATACTCGAAATCGCCCAAAGCCCTGCTAACGGCTAAACTTCCGTTAACCCTTTGTATCATAACAGTTCCACCTGCCTTGACTATACGTTCCCTCTCGGAGGGCAACCCAGGCTTGTGGTCCTGGGTGGTAAACACGGGACAGCCTGCACGGCAAAAAACAGCCCGGGAGTCTCCGCAATTGGCTACGTATATAAGACGAGGCGATACAAAAGCGCAAACAGCCGTAGAGCCGCTCTTGTCTTCCCCGGACGAGAGCTCCGGGAGAGACCGCATGTTCTTGTCCAGCTGCAGAAACCCGTTGTGAATGCCCTTCATTACGTCTTCCTGGAACTCCTCCGTCGCCATGATGGTGTCGAGGAGGTGCTCCGAGCAGTGCGCCGACACCTTGGCGCCCGCGTGTCCGTCGAAGACGGCAAAATACGACCAGTCCTTGAGGGCCCCGCCCAAATTTGTGCGCGCCATGTGTGCGTCCTCCATGTCGATCCGCCAGCCTTGCATGCTGGCGACGCCGTACTTGAGTCCGTTGCCTTCCCCATGGTCTAATATTTTGTCTGTCTTTGGCTTGTCTAAAAATGCTCCCATACTTCCTCTTTTGTAATGCTGCCTTTATCGGAGCTTCATTATTACTAGAGATCGAACATATCTGGAAGAAATTCAAAAATGCAGGGAATGTACCTGTGTATTGCACCTTATTCTTTAATTGCTTTATTGTTATGGGACTGATTAATTATTATGAGACTGATTAATTATTATGGGAACATTTTATTATTATGGGAAATATTAATTATTATGGGACTGATTAATTATTATGGGACTGATTATTATGGGAAAATTTAATTATTATGGGAAATATTAATTATTATGGGACAGATTAATTATTATGTGACTCATTAATTATTATGTGACTGACTAATTATTAATGAATTATGAAATTAATTAATTAATTATTTAATTTAATTATTATTAATTAATAGGTAGTTTTTAAAAAAATTAATAACATCTCGATTGCACCAGAGTGATTTTTTTTACTCTTAGAGATACGATGATGAAATTTGGTACATGTACTTCTTATTAGAGGAAGTTTTTTCTTAGGAATTTTCATCTACATATATGTTTATTAAATTAAATTTTTGTGTGGATGGTTTGGAATGTGTGCTCTTTTTACAGCCTATTATGACTGCTATTATATAGCAATAGCATATATATATATGTGTGTGATAATATTAATACTATAATGATATAGCAAAAAGTAAATCTGTCATAAGTATCTGAGGATAAGCAAAGCTCTAACTTGTCGTGCTGTGAAATAAAAATCTTGCGGAAAGTACATAAATATGTATATTGTTATCTTATTATCAAACACACAAATTGGTCAAAAACTATAAGTTAATATTTTGGTATAATATATTTAGTTTAGGAGTAAAGAAAAGAACAATAAACAAAAGTAAAACAAAAAATAGATTTGTTAATAAAGTAAAACATATATAGAGCCTGAATAAATTTTGCACACTTATACATCCAAGATAAATAAATAATAAAAAAATAGAATAAAAAAGTGATGTAATAATATCCCGTTTAGTTAATGTCTAAAGAATCTACAGGAGAAATTTAGCACCGACAATTTCCAACTAGGCTATAGATAAGTTCGATAAAGAAATTGATGCAGTTACTCACATTTGTGGATCGTTTTGAAAAACACGTATGAACTAAAAACCTGCTGATGAATACCTGCTCTGAATCGGTACTTTTCTGCGGGTACTCCAGATAACGTTCCGAGTGAATTTTATTGATAATCATAAGGCAGCAAGTGTTCGAAACTGATTTGAGATAAGCTTAAATTAAACATTACCTCGTGAAAGTAAAACAGCTGCACTACATTTCATCACCTTGCCACAGAGGCAACATTTACAAATAAAATTTTAAATTGAAATGTCTAGTACCTTGGTTAGCATCATGAATATCTTCAAGTCATGAATAAGTCGATAGCTTGAATAATTTGAAATTGTGAATAATTTGAAATCGTGAATATTTTGAAATCGCGAATATTTCGAAAATTGTGAATATTTTGAAATCGCGAATATTTCGAAAATTGTGAATATTTTGAAATCGCGAATATTTCGAAAATTGTGAATAATTTGAAATCGTGAATATTTTGAAGTTGTGAATAATTTGAAATCGTGAATATTTTGAAGTTGTGAATAATTTGAAATCGTGAATATTTTTAAATTGTGAATAATTTGAAATAATGAATAAATTTAAATTGTGAATAATTT
>JAWQRP010001852.1:0-17414 GCA_033557875.1 Quadriops clusia | reverse complement strand
AAAATGCTAACAGGCTAGGAGAATAAAAAATGGAATATTATGCTGTTTGTTTCATGGCGATATCTTATTCCTACGCGAAAAAATATCTAAAATACGATTTAAGGTATGACTAGCTGCCTCTTAAATACTTTTACTACTGAATGTTTTTATTGAGCTAAATATAAACCATACAGAAACAAAGTTAACGGGATAAACATTAACGAACCTAATGAAGAAAAATAAATTTTATGCAAATAAAAACACGTCAAGGGAAAAAGGAACTGTAATTCTGAATATTTTATACAGCAATGCCACGTATACCTACTCTGATGTATTTACGGGTGAGAGAATAATTACATAGTTCAGAAGGTAATACATAATAGACATCAACAGCTTTCGTGCCAATTGTTCCTCATATATTAATGTTAGTGCGTACAGAAAACAGGCTGAATTTACCAATAGCAGCCATTAATAACAGTGTATCTAACGCACGAGCTCCCCGAAATAAGACGATGATAAATCGAAAGGGCTGTAGAGATGTAACGTTTAATTTAAATCGTTTGTTCTTGAAACGCTATGGGGATATCGTATATACGCATAAATATGCTCTTTTGTGCCACCTGTCGGCACGTCATGCGAGATGGGGTAAAAAATGGAAGAGAGTGAGAGACTGATCATCAACAACACATGTAAGGAACCAACCGATAATGCGTCCTATCGAACTTCCATAGAAGATATGTTTTTTAGGGAAATCTTTTGGGATTATTGATTTTTCTATATGAACATAAATACACGTAAAAGTATACTTTTATACCTATAGGTATAAGATTTTCATTAGAAGTAATTCTTTTACAACTATATAATGCAATTAAAACAACATTTAAAAAGAACAGTACCTAATTCATTTTTGATACATTATTTTGTTAAATATTGGTTTAACAATATAAGTATAATTTCTGAATACTTCACTATTAAATTTTAAAGGAAAACATTTAAAAGTTACATAAAATATACCTACTTATGTATGTGTGTTAACAATAAATCTATTGGCTGCTCTCATAAGACATTATAACTTGGAAAGGAAGTTTTCAGAATATACGATGACCTATTTGTCCTTCAAATCGGTCGCCATTTTAGGAACGAAGTCCGATTCGATTAGAATATATGTGTGGCGAAACAGATAAACTAAAATTTCGTACTCGGCGCGGGTATAAATCTCCGGGTGTTATTTCTCTTCTACACTGTCGGCCGATAGCGCACCAAATCCTTAGCCCCATCATCCTCCGTGAATGTAGAACGCAGAAGCGTCCATAGACACCGACACATAGAATATCAAGCCTCGAAAAATAAACCACGAGAGAAAAATTGTCACGTCTTGCGGTATGTTGGCCATGTTCTTCTCCTTTTCTGTGCGCGAGATAATAGGCCATTAGGGAGAGGAGCGGCATAAATCAGGCGGGCCGAAACCGATCTTAGCGAATTTATCAAAGAAAATTTCAAAATTCTCGTTATTCGGATTAAGTGGAAAATATGTTTAGAGAATGAGGATTTGCCGACTTTAGTTGATATTCCGAGCACAGATATGCATGGAAAGTAGGCCCTTTTGACAAATCTTTATTTACGATGTATGAGGTTTCGGGTAGGAGGCTCTTGGGCAGCGGGATCAAAAGATGTTACGTTTGTAAATACGTGCCTTGCGGATATCGCTTTTTTATATTCGTTAAACTTTTACCACAAAATCCATAAATAGATAACATGGACGCAGAAATTCATATGTAGGTATAGAAAAAGTAACTATCTATCTATTAGTGGATATAAAAAATTAAAAATGTATTAAATTATATACCTACATATAAAAAATGTATTGTATTTACCAAACAAAATATCATTTTTCCTCACGTGACTCCAACATAAACGAGAGAAATATTAAATAACGATGGTTTGAACTTTTTACATTTTAGCGATGAGTGCAAAGAAGAGAAAAAAACCAATTGATCAAATGCAGCAATTAGAGAAATGACAGGCAAATATTTAATCGTTTGGGAGGCTCATATCCATATCAAACGGGCTGCAGTAATTTGCGGAAAAACTTTCATGTGTATTTGATCGAGTCGAAGTTAATAATCCTCGCCAATGGGCAGGTAACATTGGCGTGAAAATTTGTGCGGGCGCACTAACCTTGTTTTACGCTCCCTCGGGCTCTAACGTATGTTAAATAATGACGTCCGACAATACGTGCCATATCGAATGATGGTCATTACATGCAAATAATTGCTATTCGTTTGGTATAGTTCAGTGCTTTAATTGATTCAAATTGATTAACCGATGATGAAAGTTGTAACGTGATTGTGCCTGCACTGGGAAACTGTATTATACTTTACCGTATCAGACTTTATTTGCGAGTAGCAACCTTAAAATTTATAGAACTCTGTTTATTTCTTGAAAATGGCAATAAACTAAATCTAGCCCAGAAATAATAGAAGTTTACGAACGTTGGGTACGGTATATACGAATTAATGGATATTAAAGAAACGGTCCCGCTGTCACCAAATAGAAAATATAGGGATATTTAAAGTCGACCTAGTGAACTGTTCATACGGGTTTATAGTCAGCATTATGGCATTACCCCAGGCGGCAGGTGTTTACTTAATATTACATCAAACCGCAAATACCTTCGTTCGTTCGAATAGAGTCGAGCTAGAAATGCTCCACATTACAGGCTGCAGTTTAGCGGTCCGTTCGATCGCTATTTAAACAGCTAAATTAATGTACCGTAATATACAATAGCGAATAGCCTTTACCGACAAACACTCAAGGATTATCTGTCTTTGTTCTCCACTACACCTTTAATAAATAACACATATACTTCTTGCAAATACCTAAAGCTGGCAACATGAATCATATTGACCGGGTTTCTAAAGAAGCTAGCAAGTTAATCTATCGAGTTCACACTAAAATACCTATTTATGGTATGCATTAAACCAGAAATATATTGCGTTAGTGTTGTACAGATAAAATGTAACCTCATCGACATGGATCATTAATTACAAGCGATACTTGCAAATAATGACCGCGCGCCTCCACCAATTGTGCGCGTACAAAAATTTGCACCTAAATGAAAATTCTTTACAGCAGCGGACGTTTAGCGCTTTCCAAAGAAAAATGCTCTGGAACAGCAAGCAGACACATTTTTCTTTCTGTCTTTTTTCTCTAGCTTCCCAATAAAGAAGACCCGTAACAAATGTGCAGCTATTTCAGTGCGGTCGATAAATTTGGTCATAGGATGGATGCTCTCTTTGCTCTATCTGGATAACGCCGATTCCGATGCATACAGTCGTACCACTACAGCCGCATGCACATGTACACACTTCACCGACGTTACTGTAAATTATCAAGCACTGAACGTTGGCGAGCGGCCAATAAATCCGAATTTAAATTCAATCAAGGTCAGTGGCAAATAATTTTATCTCCCAGACCCACCAGATACGGTACCTGCTGATGTGTACACAAAGCTCCCCGCGGATTGTATGAAAATTTGTTATTGGAACAAATATGTCTGCTAACTTTCGCGCGCTCTGACCTTAATTATCTTAATTACGATATATTAGGCTTGCCTATAAACTATTACAAATTTCTGCTATTGTAATTGATGATTTATGGAAAATATAGGTGACAATAAAATGAGTTATTCTATTTATTTATCATAGTAGCTTTAAAATGGAAAAAGGGTAACAATATTTTATTTTAAAGGTAATGTATTTAATTTTAGAAATTTGCTATTTGATTCAGTCTTCAAGATGAAGTACACTATAACGAAATAAATTGTAAAAACAATTCGCATGCTGCCGAAAAATAGCAATGTTTCACACCACAGCTGAAAAAGTAAAGAAGATAGGACCCAATTATTATAAATCAAACTCGTATAAAATTACTAATCGCCGTGTAGACCACCGAAAACAAACGTCAAGCGGGGTGGAATGCGGGGGTTGGAGTGTTTGAGCTGGGCAGGCGAGCGCCTCCACGCGGGCAAAATGAGAAACGTGACGAGAAACAGGCGAAAAATGCAATAAAAATAAATCAAGAGGATCTGTGTTACTTTTGGCTCCCGGTTGTTGCTCCATATTTTTGTGCTGGGATGGTGTGTGCGTGGACTACGATGGCTAACACAAAGCGGGGAAATATACTGGGGTACCGACGGCTTGGAAATTATTTATCCACTCCCCGCCCTTTAGTTTATTTTTCACGGTGCTCATCCCTCTACTTCAAAGGTTCCTATGATATTCATCTACTTTTCAGCTAGAAAAAATAAATGGGGAATTCGAAACTAATCCAGAAATATTAAATGTAATCCTACGCCCTCAGAATGCTGACTCAAAATATTTCATTCTTATTTGTTTGGGGGGAAATATTTCATTTATATTTTGCGCTTCTCCTTTATTATCCTTTTAGAATTTATGTTCTGTTTTTTATACTTTTTGATAAGCGACAACTTTTCTGTTACTATTTTTGTCCTGGAATTTAACATATTTATGCACTTTTGTTTTTGTGTTAGATACTTAAAGAAAGTTCTATTCTTCTGTAGTATCTACTTCCTTTTGAATTAAAATAATTAGGTAGTAAATTAATAGACAAAAGGTGGTTTTGAACAATTTAATTGGTACCTACATACGTAGAAATGTAGGTATGTATAATTGTCCACTTGTATTGGCTATCAAGAACGTGGACGTTATCTAGTCCGTCGAACATTTGCAACACAATAGAACAGAATAGGGCGATGCAAAATAAACGTTCTTTGTTCCGCCGTGCTTAATAGACATCGAAAGACCCTTTGACCGTCCATTCCAATCCAACTGCTCTCATGGGCAGGTGAAAACACCGGCAAAGATATAGAGAATAGAACGAGTATGTCTGGAACAATGGTGCGGAATTCTCTTCTCGCAACTGACCGGAAATGGAAGCAGTTCACTTAACGCGAGATACAAGCGATCGATGGTCTTAAATTGCTTTTTCTAATCGCGGCTTGGGCGAGTAGATTAGAACCACCGACAATTATTGCAAAAGTTGCACTTCGTACGTTGCAATTGCCGAAAAGAAAAAACGAGCTATTTAATTGAATGCCATTGCAATGGTCTTTTATGTGCAGCAAACAGAAAACAAAGTTTTATCGAAATGTGTTGCCAAAATATACGTGTTCGGTTCGGAAAATAACTACAATCATTTGTGTCGCCCTACTGCTGCTCAAAGTTAATGCAAATTCCATACATGTAGGTATATACTCTATCAGCACCGAACTGCGAAACTATTCTCTAAGGAAATACTCTCTCTCCGACAAATAGTTAACCAGTTTAGAAAGAAAATCTAACATCTATTCACATCCGCAAAGCTTGTTCGCCACAAATAATGATATTATGGTGGCAAAATTGCCAACACTGGGGTTGAACCACGTCGCAAACTCAATCAGACACCGAAGTCCGATGTACGTTCTCGATTTTTACTTTGCTCTAAAAGTTTTGCACCGAAAAAGTCGGAATGGTTGATTTGATATTCGTGGAACTTTCAGAAATTTCTTGGAGGTTTCTTTCTGCGTTTGTATATATAATATATGTACATATACATTTTGACTGGAGTGTCAGAGCGAAGTGTTGTTGGTAAATATAAATTAACGTGTTTAGTGGGTATGTATTGAGTTGTTGACAAATTAAAGAGCTCAGTTATTAACTATAGTCTTTAGTTCCTACTCTAAATTTTCACCTTCTGAGACTGTAAGGGAGACAAAAAAGAAAATTATATTGATTATAAACGTTAAAAATTGGAAATATGGACTCCTACAAGAATCATTCAAAGTACACTAAACCCCCCATGTACGCGAGGGTTACGGTCACGAAAATGCTCGCGTACATGGAATTCGCGTACATGGAACCAAAGAAGCATTGGGAAAAGAGGGGTTAGGTTCCAAAATTTTCTTATGACTAAAAACAAAAGTTGAAAATTAACGTTTATTTAAAAAAAAAATATTTAATCTATAAAAAAACTAAAATATTTACGTAAATATAAATAAACCAGTCGGAGTCCGACAAAATTTCATTAGAAATTGTAGGTGGACGTGATAATCCAGAACTCCCGGACTGTCCTAAATCTAAACCAATTTTCGGTTGACGGAAAAACTCCAGAATCGATGGCTGCCGGGTCTTCTTTTTTAGGTCCGACACCATAAGATGGTACGGAGCCAGCGCGCTAGTAACACTCCGCCGCATTAAACTTCCGCGACCACAGTTATTATCTAGATTTTGTAAAAAAGCGATGCTGTCTTCGAACATGTTAAGTCCTTTCTGAAGATTTGAAATGTTTAACTGGTTTATAGTTTCACTATCCCCTTTATCTTCTTCTTTTTCTTTATTACCTTCATACTCTATCAAATCTTCAACACATAACTCCTCTTCGTGAGCGTTTAAAACTTCCAAGATGTCGTCAGTTCGAAGATTGTCAAAACGTTCGCGGCTAATAAGTCTTACTAGGTTTACCAACTCAGCAATGTCATTTTCGTCAGTTTCTTGTTCTTGCTGTTCGTGGACGCACGCATTCAGGCCCTAGTTTTTTCCAGTATGCATTCATTGTAGATTCTTTTATATCTGTCCATGCGCTGTTAATGTTATTAATAGCATCTAAAATTGTGAAGGATTTCCAAAATTCTTTTATAGTCACTGGTGAATTTTCCATAGCGTCTAACATCGCCATAAAAGTTTTTTTGAGTTACAGTTTTTTAAATGTAGAAATAATACCTTGGTTCATTGGTTGGATCAATGACGTAGTATTCGGTGGTAAAAACACAACTTTAACTTTTTCAGGTGTTCTAAATGACTTGGAACATTGTCTATTAATAAAAGCGCTTTAAACTGCAAGTTTTGTCTTCTGCAATATCTTTCCACTTCTGGGCAAAAATTTTTCGTGAACCAATCGTCGAACATTTTTCCTGACATCCACGCTCGGGTATTGAACCTCCAATGGATAGGAAGGTTTGCTTTGTTCTTATTTTTTAACGCTCTGGGATTTTCGGATTTGTCAATTAGAAGGGGCTTGTATTCAAAATCTCCTTCTACATTTCCACAAAAGAGCAAAGTTAAACGATCTTTAGAAACTTTGAATCCTGGAGCTTTTGATTCATCCTTAGAAATATAGGTTCTGTTTGGCATCCTTTTCCAGTATAGGCCAGTCTCATCTGCATTAAAAATTTGCTTTGGTGAGTAACCTTCTGTCTGAATTATGTTTAATATTTCAGGAGGGTACTGATTTGCTGCAAAGTGGTCGGCACTTGCAGATTCGCCAGTAAATTTTACGTTGTGCAAATTGTAGTGCTTGCAAAACCTATCAAACCATCCCTTACTAGCTTTAAATTCCAAAACTTCATTACTGTCATTTTCATCTTGTAAGCGTTGCAAGATATTCATAGCTTTATGCTTGATAGTATTTCTATCAACTGGGATATGCTTCTGGCTGTTATCCTCTATCCAAAATATCAACAGGGATTCCATACTCATTAACAATGGGTGGCGTGTATATTTCATTTTCTTTGATGCCAAAGGCCTGGTGTGTTCTACAGATGATTTTATCTCATCTTTTTTTGAACGAATAGTGCAAACAGTAGATTAATTGATTCCAAATGTACGTCCTATAGCCGAAGCACTTTAACCCGCTTCAAGCCTAGCAATAATTTCAAGCTTCTTCTTTAAGCACATCTTCCGTTTCATGGGCTTGGGCATTGTTGCAGATTTTAATAAACGTTAAAAATTGTATGCGATGTAAACACTTTCAAAGACAAAATACGAATGGTGATTACAACAACGGTGATTACTAAATGCAAGAAAAAGCGACTTGCGAATTGAGGAAGGCGGACGTTCCCAGTACGGAGCAGAGCGTCTTTGAGAACAAGCCGCTAACAAAATACAAGTTAGTTAGTTAATTATAAAAAGTGTAGACAAAACACAAGAGCTTGGTTTATGTTAAAAATTCAGTTAGTTGAGCTTAGGCTTTGAATTTCGATAAAACCTAACATTTTAATGATACGTGAAAATTTAATTCGCGTTAAAGTGAATTTGACTTCGTGTAAAAAAAAATATCGGGTAGCAAAATATCACTCGCGTTATTCTGAATTCACGTACCTCGAACTCGCGTACATGGGGGGTTCAGTGTAATTAAATGTTGAAAATTTATTCTTGGGAAATAAGTCCTTAAATTGAAACGAACTATTCGTTTTATTTCAAATTGCCAGTAGGCCTACTGGAATTTTAATAAAATGAAATAAAACGAATAGTTCATTTCAATTTAAGGACTTATTTCCCAAGAACAAATTTTCAACATTTAGTGTAACAGTCCAAGAAAAGAAAAACAATCTAATAATTAATACTATCTTTGTTTCATAATAAGTGAGCCATTTGCATTTTCATTTAAATATATTGACATTAAATAATTTTTCCCTATTCTTAATATAACAACAAGAAGTGAAAGGCTATGGTTTACTTTTAATTAAATAATCGAAAAAATAATTACAAAATTCAACATATTGGCAAGGCAAAACATTGAAACTGAAACGTTTACCTACTATTCGTTTGGATGAACATTCGATTAGAACTAATATTTTTTTTTTAAAGTAAAATTGAAGAAATGTTGAAATAAATATAACTTATCTATTTTAGAAAATTTTTAAAATATAACAATCTAAATTAACTCTCTTATTTTGGAAAAAAATGAAAATGGCTCGCTTATTATGGAAAAAATAATAATCGTTAATAGCTCACTTCTTATGAAACAGAGGTAGTAATATATAATAATAAATGAGACTGCCTCGTATTTTACTTATAGAAGACTTATAACATAATTGCAAGATCCTTCAATATGGAAATTAAAAGATCAAAACAAATTTGTACTGAAGATGAACACCTGATTAATGACCATTATAAACTCAATTTGTTATATATATAAAAGTTTTAATTTCAAGTCATTTCTGGTTAATATACTTACAGATGTATGGTCACTTGCAAATAAAATACAACTAGCGATAACTAATTCTAACAATAATTTTGTTGTTTCGGATGGAATAAAAGCCTATAGTCTTGCTATTCGGTTTATTTTGAAGAGCATTACAGTATCTGCTCTTTTGCCCAAGCCTTCGTCAGATTCTTTAGCTGTAGATAAATATTGTTGTTGTAGGAAATTCGCACTTGAAAAACAAATAACTGTACAGTTTATTGTACATAATACCAACATTACTTAGAATAAAAAACAAAATAAATCGAATTACCAATATATTATGAATTATATAAATATAACGCAACTTATTATTTTGCCCTTATAAGTGAAAGAAATAATTTTTCTCTATTCTTTTTCTTTAGCTCAAAATTCCTCTGATTCCGAAGATGAGGACGACATCAAGCGGCAAATGGAATTGCTGCAACAGAAACTCTTGGCTCGGAAAACGAAAAAAACATCAAAAAAGCTTCAAAACAGTAGCTTGGGAGAAAGTCAGACCACATTTAAAATGAATGAGAGTACTGATATAATGAACGACACTACACAGAAAATTATTAGTACAACCGATAATCTGAATGAACCAACACATAAAGTGAATAAGACCTCACAAAAACCGAATGACAATACACTTAAAAAGAAGGAAACTACCCTACGAGAGGACGAGACTACTTTAAAATTGAACTTTACCCCTTCTGTCAGGAAAGAAACACTAGCAAAATCTAACAGAAACCGTAAGAATGAACCCAGCACTTCTAAAACTGATTTTGAAAACGAAAGCACTATCATCCTGCCGAACATGAAAAACTCCCAACAAACGAAAAAGGATGATTCCCATCACACATCAAATTCAGATGATGAAATGTTTGACATGATCAAAAAATTAACAACAAATTCCGCTGCAGCACTTCATATAAACACTGAAAAGAAAGAAGTGAAATCTCGAAAACAAAGGAAAACTAAGCAACAGGAACTGCCTGAAATGAAGCAACAAGAAGCAAAACCAATTCATCAAGCTCAAAACACCATTGTTTTGCCTAACAATACAACTTTATTATTGAAGAATTCCTTTCAATCCAAAGGAGATGACTCTGATCAGTCATCAAATTCAGACAATGAAAAGAATGATATGATCAAAAAATTAACATTAAATTCCGCTTCAGCACTTCATGTTAACACTAAAGAAAAGAAGGAAGTCAAACCTCGAAAAGAAAAAAAAACTAAACAAGCAAAAGTGTCGCAAATCAAGCTGCAAGAAGCAAAAAAAATTAATCAAAACGAAAACACTATTATCCTCCCTAACAATTCAAAATTACCATTGAAAGATCCCCATCAATCAGCGGGCGACTCTGATGGTACAACAGATTCAGATAATGAAAAGGACGACATAATTAAACAATTAACATTAAATTCCGCTTCAGCGCTTCATCTAAATACTAATAAGAAGAATGAATTGAAGCCTCGAAAAGATGAATTGAAACCTCGAAAAGAAGAATTGAAACCTCGAAAAGAAGAATTGAAACCTCGAAAAGATGAATTGAAATCTCAAAAAGAGAAGAAAATTAAACAAACAAAAGCGCCGCAAATCAAGCTACAAGAAGTAAAAGAAATTCATCAAAACCAAAACATTGTTATACTCCCTAACAATCCAAGTTTATCATTAAAAGACTCCAATCAATCAACGGACGACTCTGATTCAGATAATGAAAAAGACGACATAATAAAAAAACTAACATTAAATTCTGCCTCAGCACTTCATTTAAATACAAAGAATAAAGTAAAGCAGGGCAAGCAACCAGAATTAACAGAAATTAATCAAATAAATGAAACACAAATGAAGAAAACATCACAAGAATCAAAGACACAAGTGCCTGTAGCAAATAAACCAATTATGCAAAGTGATAGTTCAACTGCGGACAGTGACGACGATGAACCCAGTTCAAGTACGAAAAGTTTGATACCAAATTCATCTATAACTCTAACCTCAGGTTTAGATATCTTGAACTCAAAAAAGTTAGTAGTGAAACCGCAACAAAAAGTTCCAAAGATGGCCAAGCAAGTATTGAAAAATATTGAAACTCCTGAACTTGAAGCGAGTAAAATGGGATCAAATTCTATGATATCAAATATTATGAATAAATATTTGGGAAGTCCGGAGATACCTACCAACATTCCTTCCAGTGTAATGACTTCTGCCAAAATTAAAGAAAGAAAATTGGAAGAGTTGTCCTCAAGTGAAAGCGAGTTCGTGCCAGAATGCAGGACTCCCCAAAAAATTAATGTAATATCTAATATTTTAATAACGAAGACAAATACGATGGAAATTGCAAAAGCGCAACAAATGTCACAAGGAAACTTGAATTTAAAACAACGTAATCGAAAAGATTCATCAGATAGTTCTTCAGAATCATCAAGTGACTCCAGGAGTAACAATGAGGATTTGGAAGAGCCACAGAGATTACCAAATGTTAGTTCTGCTAATACAGCAAAGATTGTTAATCAAGTAATGAAATCGCTAACACAAACCCATAGTTTAGAAAAGCCTCAGTTAACGACTGAGAAGCCGAAACAAATATTAGCTCCTCGTTCATCATCAGTCTCTTCGTCCTCCTCTGGAAGTGACGTTGATGAAAAACTACATGCAAAGACTACAAGGGAAAATTTAATAATTCAAAAAGAGGATTCTCGGAAGTTTGCTTTTAAAGAGCAAGAAGGTAAAAAACGAAGACAGGAAAATATGCCAGAAAAACAAGAAATTGGAGGTCTGAAAGAAAAACGAGAAACTACAAGTCTAAAAGAAAATCAAACACAAAAACTAAAAAGTTCAAAACAGGAACTAAAAATTAATGAAGAAATTATTCCACTGAAAATTGATGAAGCTGACGATTCCACATCATCTTCTGATAGCGAGAGTGAGCAAGAAGTTAAAAAACAAAGACCAGAAATTTTGGCAGGAAAACAAGAAATTGTAAGTCTGATACAAAAACAAGAAACTAGAAGTCTAAAAGAAAAACATAGACAAAAACTAAAAAGTTCAAAACAAGAACAGAATATTAACGAAGAATTTATTTCACTGAAAACTAATAAAGCTGACGATTCAACATCATCTTCTGATAGTGAGAGTGAGCAAGAAGTTAAAAAACGAAGACAGGAAAATTCCTCAGAACATTCTGGAAGTGAAAGTGAAGATGAATCACAAAGGGAGCTGAGAAAGCAAATAGAGGCACTGCAAAATCAGAGAGAAATGTTGAAGAAAAGTAAAAGAGATTCGAAGGGAAATAAACAGTTAGAGTTGAAGCAAGGATCGGTAGCGTTGAAGCAAGGATCGGTAGCGTTGAAGCAAGGATCGATAGCGTTAAAGGAAGGATTTATTGAGCTCAAGCAAGACCCGATGAAACTTAATAAAAAATCCAAGAAATCCAGAGAGTCTAAACAAAACGATAGTGAGAAAATTGAAGAAACATATAAACATAAGATTCAAGAGTTGGTTAAAGAAGTAGCTAATAAGAAGGAAGAAGTATATTCTAAGCACGAATCAACATATTCTAAGCTGGAACCAACATATTCTAAGAAGGAACAGGTATATTCTAAGAAGGAACAAGTATATTCTATGAAGCGAAATGAGCCCCCAGTGGCACAAGACTCTTCTTCGGAGAGTTCTGATTTTGATAGTGGTGTAGATAGCCAAAGAGAAACGCTCAATGAGAAAACTTTTACAGCTTATAGCAAGCAATTAGAATCTCTTATAGCTAAAAAAAGGTATAAGAGATCACAATCAAAGATTAATATTGATTTAGATGAATTAGACAATAGTGATAATGAAGTGTTTCTCTTGGACGTTTCGATTAATATAAACCCAAAAACTTTGCTCAATAACCGCGTTAGTTTTCATAAAAATACCAATTTAGGGGGTGCGATAAGTCGATTAGAGCATTTGGAAGAGAAAACGAGTATTCTGACGGCTTCTGGTTTGAAGACATTGAAATGTGGTGGAAAATTGATAATTGATGAGGACACGACTTTTAACCATAAAGAAGTCGATTATCCTAAAACTAGTGGTTCTAGAAATCTGGCTCTCCCGAAGTTGGAAACGCTAAAAAAAAGACATCCAATTTTCGGGGGGCAATATGACGAAAGAATAAAGTTAGAAGAAGGAAAGCGCATGAAGTTGCAGGAAGGTTTGAATAGGTTTAAGGTGAAAAAGAAGAAGCACAAAAGGGAGAAGAGTTTTGAGTTAAGTTTTAGTTAGTTGGAGAGGTTATTCTTTGTGTAAATAAGCATGAATTTTAAATAATTTTAATTTGTTGATTATACCGTTCAATGGTTTTAAATAAATAACTATTTAAAGAACTTATGTATGATTCATAGTTTTGGTTGTTTAAAAATTTATATTCTAATGTGGGCAAATAGGACTGGTGGGCTGTCCTGGATATGGAATGGAACTTATTGCATGTGTTCTGCAGATGCTTCCATATCTCGAGGATCCCCCTTGATGGTGAGAACTTCCATGAGCTCTTCCTCTTGCGGTATGGTAATTTCCGAAATATCCCAATTTGTGGTACCCATGGCTGCTTCCGTAAGGTTGGCTGATATATTCAGAAGATACCGTTGTCACACAATCGTTTATTATTAACCAGTTTATCATGAGAACAAACGATAATATAAAGGATAGACATTTACTCATGGTGAATTATTTAGGCTATGTTCAGAATAAATTTTAATATGAGAACAGTACCGTTAGTTCGTATAAAGGAAATTATTATATTCATAGCTTTATATAGAAATAATCATGTAAGGACTCCTTTATCTGTATATTTGACCTATTTTTCGTTAATAATTAGTAAACCGATTCAATTACTCGGTCACGGGTTCAAAGTCGTCATCCTCGTAATCTCTAAATTAAACTTTCTGTTTTTTCACTTTTGTTTTTGTTTACATGTGTACTGCGGCAGGGTCAAGGTTTTGTTATTTATTGTAATATTAATAAGTGAAAATAATTGATTTTCAAAATATTAATAAGTGAAAATAATTGATTTTCAAAATATTAATAAGTGAAAATAATTGATTTTCAAAATATTAATAAGTGAAAATAATTGGTTTTCAGAATATTAATAAGATTCATTATTTAGGAAGGTAGAAACTGGTGAAGTATTCTATTGACATCATATAAAGTGGGTATTGGTATTTGTTTATTGCAACGATTGTTTATTGCAACAATTGTTTATCGCAACGATTGTTTATTGCAACAATTGTTTATCGCAACGATTGTTTATTGCAAGGATAGTTTATTGCATATCAACAATTAATTACATGAACACATAAAAAATATCTACATAAGTAATCTCAAAAGGGAATTAAAGGAACTAAATTGTATTGTGAACTAAATTATTACATATCAATGTTCTCTAATAAATTTAGGCACAAATTAAATTTTGCGGTCTCCCAGGAAAAGGTATGGCAGCTATAGCGTGTGTTCGACAGATGTCGTTGTACCTGTGGGAACCCCCGTAAGCCCTGCCGCCTCTGCCGCGCCCTCTATAGTATCCTCGGCCATAGCCCCAGCTATTTCCGTATCCGGAAAAGAGTTGGAAAATAGGAGACGGTTCTGCTTGGGCGACGAATCTTTCACTCAAGCACGAAACAACCAGCAACAAAGCAATTACTAGTAAATTCAATTTAACCAGTGAGAATTTGTGGCACATTGTTACAACGATGTTTTTTTCAGAGAACGCTTTAATTCTGTTATTTGGTCTACCTGGACTACAATGCACAATAACAACAATGGGCTAGGCACTCCGTGGCACAATTGTCTCCAAAGCAGATCTCTCACTAGCTCCGCTTTATATTACGCCGTTTTTTAAATTAGTTGGTAACCAAAGGCGTGGTTTTCTTTTATTCCCCCTGTTTCCTGCAGTTTATCAACTCAAAACGCTCTTTACATATTTATTATACCTTTGTGGCGATGCAGAATCATCTTTCCTTGGAACAAGATCGGTTTTTTTGTTGTTCATTTTGTATTAGTAATACACAGTTCAATGCCAGCGCGGTTATTTTTTTATTTCGATTCATCTTTTTAAATTCGTATGTCTTCACATATAGGCGAAGAGGCAACTTCCTGCTGATGCGTTACTACTTTAAAAGTTCACTTTCTTTAAAGTCGCCCGGCCTTTTACAGCTCTACACACTTTATTGCCATAATAAAGCGAGTCGTTTAGCCTTGTACGCTCAAATATTTAAATAAATAATTATAATGCGGCAGCCACGAGAAAATCTCGCTTATAAGTACATCCATGCGCCTAATTATGCTCGTCCATCTGCGGTTTTATCAACGACGGTTTTATCCTTTGTGATTCATCCTGAAATGTGCGCGCTATTAAATTTGTGGGGATGTCCCCTTTTGTTTTTGTCTGAATTTGTATTCAAATGGCGAAATGTTGTGGATTTTTATGTCATCTAAATAGTCTGTTAAATACTAAGTAAATACAATATATCGTAAATAATATAATACCATTGAATAATAATAATACATAGTTAAATATGTACATATGTATGTATGTAGTAAAAAGTGACTTGAAAGATTGGGAAAGAAGCCTTGAAGTTAGGCAACCTGACATACAGTTTTGGAAAAGATAGCGTAGATTCCGCCAAAAGAAAATATTAAGGAAATGTCTCTTTGTTAGGTTTGAAGCTATTTTGTTGTAGATTTTCATTGATAGTTGAATTTGGCGTAGATTTATTATTATTTTAAATACCTACTTGTAGACTTTACCTCTTTTATTCGAACAGACATGCAGAAAACGTTTATAAAGAGAGAATTCTGTGTTTTTATTTCTTTTTGTCAAAAATTTTACTACGTTAGTTTGTGAGTTTGATGGAATAATACTAGTTTAGTTGGGTTATTAATAATTGTACAGTATTTAATTTTAATGTGTTTATATCTCCTTGGTTTATATACAGAAAGTTTTTTTAGCCAGTGGTCAGAGGGTGGACACAATTCTATAGGTTTTAACGTGGTCGTTCGTCAATGGCTGAGACTACAAAGCCCCTCGACAGAGGGTGTCATAAATCTTGCGGCACAGATAGAAAACCTGTCTTACTTGCATGTTTTCTATCTGTGCGGCAAGATTTATGATACCCTCTGTCGAAGGGCTTTGTAGTCTCAGCCATTGACGAACGACCACGTTAAAACGTATAGAATTGTGTCTCCACCTTCTGGCCACTGGCTAAAAAAACATTCTGTACATAAAATACAACGAAACTTTATTGTTTTTTGACCTATTATTTTATATTATTAAATATTAATAGTATTGGGTATAAGGTCTAAAAATATATATTTAACTATTTATTTATTTAACTATCTATCTCGACGTTTCGTTATGTAATAATAAGATCTTTAAATCTCCTGAAGATGTTATTATTACATAACGAAACGTCGAGATAGATAGTTAAATATATATTTTTAGACCTTATACCCAATACTATTAATATTTAATAATATAAAATACATCGGTCATTCGCGTCTTCATTTAATATGCGTTACAATTTTTTCTTTTAATATTTGGCCTTATGTTTTAACATTACAATTCTCCCTAGTAACACAGGACATCCTCCGTTGTCCCTTAGATATACATGGGACGTCCGGCATATAATATGTGCAACAAAAGACATACGAGGGATGTCCTGTGTTACTTGGGCTTGTACTCAATAAAAGTGACTTTTCATGAGAAGGTGTTGACTTCTCGTAATTACGATTCTTACGAATCTTAAAATTCTGCAAAACATTAAATCCATATGTTAAAAGCTATTGTATTTATTTCTTGATTAGTGAGTGATGAGTGAATCTTTTTTTTTTTCTCTTTAACTTAAGGGGTTACACCAGCTTGATATTTTTAAAAATTCGATTTTTTCTTTTTCGGCTATAAAAATTATTTATACTTTTAAGAATATTTTAAGAGTTAAATCACTTCTATATTCCAATTTTTTCCGAAGTTATAGCAATTATCATTTTTCTCGAAACTACCGTTTTCAAACTGGTGTACATGATATCTCAAGTTCTACTCGACCGATTTTGTTCAAATTTACAATACATTCTTTATCATATTATCTATCATGTGACGTAGGAATTTTTTGATTGGATGCCATTTGCCTAAGTTACGAATTTTTTAAACTCAAAATTTCAATAAAATCCTAAGTTTTTTTTCAACGTGCTGTCATTTCTACAAATTTTTTTTTTTTAATTATCCTACGTCACATGATAGCTATAACCTTTCTAAATTAGAATATATTCTTTTTTACTTTCTCGCAGAGAAAGTATAGTGATCATGCGGAAAAAATTTTTTGAGATTTTGATGATTCTCGACGTTTTGAGCGATTTTGAGTCGATTTTTTGCTTTTTTGTCTGTCTGTGTGTGTGT